>MU223956.1:949798-972243 GCA_018584345.1 Thuja plicata | reverse complement strand
TTGGTTTCGGCTATTCCTACCAATCTGCTTCATAAGATTGGCATTCAGGCTACTAGGCCTTGGTGGAAGGATTGGAAATGGTATCCTTCCATGCCTTTCAGCAATTACAAGCCAAGGCTTGGTTATAAGTGGTTATCTCCGCATCTTTCGATGGTGGATATCCTTAACCAGAGATGGCATCTTCATTCGACCACTTCCCATTGGAGCTCTCACTTTCACACCATCTGGACCACCATTACGGAGCCCAAGATGGCTCTTTTTGCTTGGTGTCTTTTGTTTCAAGGTCTCCCAGTCGGCCCTAGGTTTAAACATCTGGGGGTTCATGACCCTCGATGTCCTTTTTGCGGTCACCCTGAGACCTTTTTGCACATCTTCTGGTTCTGTAGGAGAGCTCAACAGTATTGGCAGTGGATTCACAATTTTTTTAAGCCCTTTCAGCCCGAGCCTTTTTCTTGGCATATGATTGTCTTAGGAGATCATCCTAGACTCCCCTCCAAGTTTACCTAGATTTGGCATACTTTTAGGATGGAGATTTTGTTTAATCTTTGGAAAGATAGAAATGTTGTTATTTTCTCTCACAGCTCTCTTGATACGAATGTTGCTTTGTTTAACAAAGCTTGTATATGTAATAATGTTATGATGCAGATTCAAGTTCAAGCCAATAAAGTGGCTCTATAAGTGGCTCACCTGCATGAGCTGCTCAATCATTGGGGCAATTCTCCCTGCACTGTTGCTCGGGTTCCTTCGGATGCCCTTTCTGCTGAGGGTATGCCTCCTAAAGGCCGTCACAGGCGCAGTTCTTTGGCGCACCGATCGCACACTCCGCAGTCCTAGGCTCCTTGTCACCACTCTCTGAGAGGTGGTGGGGACGGATGGCGGCACCGCTCAGCTTCTCCGCCTCCTTGGTCTTCTGGGTGGGCGCCAGCTCTGGCGCAGTCTGCCCCTCCTGGTGCTCCTGGTGCTCGTCATGGTTTTGATTGGCCTCCTGCCACCTCTTCCAAGTATCCCCGCCTGGCTCTTGCTATCTCCCCACCCAGGGCGGATGAAAAAGATAAAGAAGATGCAGATGATGATGGTTGGTCACTTCCCAACCCTCTTGTCAATCCCACTAATGCGTGGGGATCGGATGATAAAGATCCTCCGCCTTCTGCTACTGCTCTTGCTGCCTAATGGCTTTATGTTTTTTTTTTGATGAATAGTTTTCATTTTTGGCTCTGCCATGTGAACTCTGTGGGGTGATTTCTATGTCCCCCGGCCCCTTTTTTGTGGATATGTAACTTTAATATTTTTTAATGGAGAAGGCACTATTCATAAAAATAAATAGTAAGGTTCACTAAAACTTTAATAACTTTTTTGTTTTTACATTTTTTTTAAAATAATTTATATGACATCAATCTACATAGAATTTCCTTGAAGCTAAAAAAAAAAGAATTTTGAAAAAATGTGAACTTTTCATCAAATTATGGTGGTCATACATGATAGGTTTCAAAAATATATTTTATAGTCAATTAAAAATTAATTAAAAAAAAATATTCAATAATAAAAAAAGAAAAAATATTCTCATCAATCTTTGGTGTCTTAGGTATCTTTTCCCAAAATGATTCACAAAAATTCATTTATATAAGACAAAATATTGTGGCCTTACACGTGTGTGCTATGGTTCTGAAAGAGGCATTTTGAAAAAGTAGTTTTTAAACATGCCTACTAACAATAAACTTTCTACCATGTGGGTATTTAAATAAATTAGATATTTGAAAAGTAGAGTCTTAGCACTAAATTTTCTATTAGTGAAGTGTTTTTAGATTCAATCTCTAAGTGCCTCAAATTTTGACATAAATTGACAGTAAATTTGAAAAAAAAAAAGAGAAAACACTTCCACATTTTGCCCAAAAAGTGGACTCAACTTCTTGCTAGCACCCAATAATGCAAGAAGCAAGGAGGAAAGCCATCCAAGCCAAGTGCTTTATCTGGAGCCATTTGTGAGAGAGTTTCCAGAATTTCCTTCTCAGTAAATTTGGCAAGAAGCGAAGAATTATCTATTTTTGAAATAAGCTTTGGAATGTCTATAAGCAATTCTTCCTAGGCCGCAAAGTGAGAGACATAGAAATGATTTAGTAATTTTGTGTAAAAGTTGACAATTTTCTTTTGAATCTCTATTTGATCCTGTAAGAGGGTTCCATTCTCCTTTGTAATTTGATGAATCATGTTAACATTGTGGCATTGTATTGTGCTGTTATGGAAGAATTTAGTGTTTTTCTCTCTTGTTTCTAGCCAGCTCTCTCTGGATTTCTGTTTCCAAAATATTTCTTCCTTAACTAGAATTGCTTCTTGAGTTCTTAATATTTATTTTTGAAGATCATATCTCTCCTTGTTCATCCCCAACTGCATTATGCACTCATTCAACTCCTTTATCTTTAATTCTACCTCCACTTTTGAATCAAAGATATTGTTGAAATGTGTTATGTCCCATATGAGCAATTTTGTTTGATATATTTTAATTTTGATACGAAGAAAAATAATTTTGAGCCTTCTATTTTATATTCCACCCACCATTCTAATACTAAGCTTAGGAAGTTGTCATCTTTGAGCCACATATTTTCAAATTTGAAAGGACAGAGCAAAGGTTTGTGTTCACCGAGAATTTCCAATTGCATGGGAAATGATCTGAGCCTGAGGTAGGAGATATAGAGCCTTTAAGATCAAAGAAAAAAGGAGAAAGGTCCCCTTTAAAAAATAATCTTTCTAATTTCTCAGCAATGTTACTAGGACCCATTCTTTTGTTATTCCATATGAACTTTCCATTCTCTAGTTCTATTTCCAGGAGAGATTCGGCTTGAAGACAGTCTTTAAAATTGGATTTTAATTGTGATTGCCTTTGTGATCCTCCCAATTTTTCTTAGGAGTGAGCAATGGAATTGAAGTCCCCCCAATGAGGATGCTTTTGTTTGCATGATCCTAGAAATGTTCACTTAATTCTGTCCAGACTTTCAGTTTCCTTCTCCTCAGATGTGGGCCATATACATTTATTATGTAGAATTGAAGATTAGATGCAAAACTCCAAACTTCACCTCCCATCCATTTCTGGTTCTTACCATGAATGATAAATCTAATATTCCTTGGGTTCTATAAGATGGCAATACCACTAGAAGACCCTAGTGCATCATAACCTTCCACAGACCAATCGTTGAGGGTTTTGGAGAAGATGGAAAGTTTCTCTATGTTTATTTTTATTTTTTGCAACAGTAATAAGTTTGGTTTGGCCATCAGAATGTAGTGTTTCACTATTCACTTCTTGTTAGGAGCATTAAGGCCCCTAACATTCCATGAAAGGACCTTCATTGTGACTTGGGAAGGAACTTCGCCTTCCCTACATTTAAGTAAGCTGTGATTTTGGATTGATCTGGGTCCTCACCATCCTCCGATCGTAGTGTGACCATATATTTTCTTCCTTTACTCTTCTTCTTGACCAATCCATAGTCAGGAATTGGTCTGTTGTTAGGTAATTTTTGAATTCCCTAGGGTTTACTTATTCGTAGGTGCCAACTGGATTATTAGAAAGTGGAATTTAGTATAAATTTCATATCTTTTTTAGTCTTATATTTGGTTTGGGTAATTCTTTCGGCCTATAGAAAAAAGAATCAATAAGTGGCCGACTGATAAGACTTGTCTTTATGTAAGATTGAAAATACATGGAATATGATTTTCATTATTATCAAACAAAATACTTTGAAATAGAAAAAGTTATAAAATGATAGATGAAGTATGTTTCCTGCTCCTTAACGTTGTCATGAAATATGACATTTTATTTATTCGCTGATTGATTTGGATATTATTTATTTAAATTTTGTTAAATTGAAATCTAAAATTTAAGTGAGATTCAAGTTTTTATATATTCTCTATTGTCCAAAGGTAATATTGGCTACTAATGAGAACAAGTGGAAAATGCTTCATACTGTTCATTTCCAACAATCATTTTGGAGAGTTGTGATGTTGCTTATTAGTTCCTACCATGGCAGAGAACTATTGTCGAGGGGGTCTGCCTCAAACAATGATAAAATTTAATTCTAAAAGCCAATCAAACTTTAGTATTTTTTTAAATTTTTGTTAGTTCTTATGTTAACACTAAGTTTGATCAAGAGGAAGGAAAGGAAAGGTGGAAGGAAAGGTGGGATGTCGGTTGAGACCAAGGAGGAAGACTTTCCTGAATACACCTCAAAGATGGGTGGAGATATGGTGCAGGTGGAACCCGCTAGGATCAAGGATGATTTAATCAAAAATTTGTGCATTCTCAACTACCTCAAGGAGGGTGGTTTCTTCCCATTCATGAAAGCTATAGGTGGCAGTGATGAACTGGTCTCTCTGCAGTTGGTAAAAACTTGGGATGAGCGTAAAGTAACAATTAATGGAATAACTGTTGAGATTAATGAGGAGGCTATCGCGCAGGCCATGGGTCTCTCCACAAAGGGGAAAAAATGGAAGAAGATCACCAAAAGCCGTGATGACACCCATATGAAACATTTGTTTAAAAAAAATAGAGATTCCTGAACGTTTTAGGGGAGGATTCAACATATTGTCACTGCCCGACCCATGGAATGAAACGTGCCTCATTCTTATGAAGTACATCACTCTGGAAGGCCGCTTTGGCACTTGTTACAACTACTATTTCCCTCTCCTCAACCACTTCAGGTACAATGATTCCATCTCCTTTCTATTCTTTCTGCTCCATTCAATGGAAGCTTCTGTTCTGGAAGTCAGAGAAAAAATGAAATCTAGGCAGAATTATTGCATCCTCCATCAGGGCTTAATGCTATGCCTTTACAATTTCCATTTAGCCCTCTACCCGTCTAGGAATATTTCTCTTCATATCTCCACACAGCATTCTGAGAACCCTATTGAGCTTCAAGTCACGCTATCCAACCCCATGACTTCCTCCAAAACCCCAGTTTCCAAGAAAAATAAACAGAGCTCTGCCGACGGTGACCAAATCACCATTGATTCTGAAGTTGAGGAGGAGGAGAACGACATCAAATGGAGATCTAACAGAATAGCCACTAAAACTAGATATAAGCAAAAAACTGTGAGAAAGAGGTGCACTGAAGAGGAAGAAGAGGAAGAAGATTCAGAGGAGGAAGAAGATATCAAGCAGAAAACTAGGGGGAAATCTAAAGTAGGAAAGAAAATTAAGGTCGAGGAGAAGGATAAGGAAAAAAATAAGAAAAGCCCTATTGTGGAGGGGTCTATGAAAAGCCATGACTCTCAAGTCTCGGCCAGTTTCAGTCTCCTTGCCTATGACCTCTCGAAGAAAAAACTCTTTGAGGAGACGAAAGCAGACTCACCGCTCCTAACTTCACAGTCCCCTAGCCTTCAAGTGGTTAAAAATATTACCCCAGAGGACCCTAAAAAAAAAAGTATAAACTGCCTAATGCTGTGAGTGACACCCCCATTGGTAATGCTGGTCCTCAGGAGTTGATGTCTGACCCCAAGGTGCAGATAAAGGAAATGAGAGCAGAAATCAATAATCTCAGGGAAAGCTTTAACAAGATTATGGATCCTGCAGTGAAGGTCATGCATGTGGCTGCCACTACACTCCAACTCCTTCACATGGAGAAAATGAACTCGGGAGGTGAGTGTAAGGATGAAAAATTGTACCAGTTCCTTGTGGACGATTGGCTGAAGCTCCTGTTGAAAGGTGGGGAAGGTAACCCCAATTAGCCCCCTTTTCTCTATGGTTAACCTTTTTGACTGGACTTTCCGGTTGGGTGATGTGGTTCTGTTTGATCTTCGTTTAATTTCTAGTTTCTGTTATCTGTTGTTTTTTGCTGTTAATGATAACTCTATTGTTAATTACTACCATAGGCTGGTTACCAACCTCATGGTGAGGTTGGGGCCTGTTAGGACTACCAGATTGATTTTAACTATTAATTACTATTATCTGTTGTTTATTACAGTTAATGATAACTCTACCGTTAATTACTACCACAGGCTGGTTACCAACCTCATGGTGAGGTTGGGGCCTGTTAGGACTTCCAGGCTGGTTACCAGCTAAGTGTTGGAGCTGGGGCCTGTTGATTTTCTTTCTTGGTTTTTGGTTTTTAAAATTGGCATAGGCTGAGGGTTTGCTATCGGTGTTTTGCTGGTTATCGGCACTCCTCGTGTTGGTTTTCTGTTCGGGTGAACCCCTAGTTTTGGCTTCTTTTTAAAATAAAAAACACTAAGTTTGATAAAGGAAAGTTGCAAGTTTTTTATTTTAAATATATGAAATTTTTTTATCCATCATTTGATTGGATTGGAATTGGTGGCATCATATTGTCAGTGCTTGCTGGATCTTGAATTTTATCTCACACAGATTTCAAGAGGAGAGAAGGCAAAATATATGAAAATTGTTTATCCATCATTTTATTGGATTGGAATTGGTGGCATCAGATTGTAAGTGCTTGCTGGATCTTGAATTTTATCTCACACATATTTCAAGAGGAGAGAAGGCACTATTATTGAGGTAATAGTAATAGATATTAGAAAAAATAGGACAGAAAAGTGAGATTGAATATAGAGGATAGGGCCCCCAAAATTGAGGTCTTTGCGAGTACAGAGGTTCTGAAGATTGTTACAGTTGCCGATTAGGGTTTTTTTTAATTTTTTGTATGCTACTCTAAGGTGGACAATTATGGGAAACTACACTTGTCTTAGGCTCTAATTTCCTGTTTAAACCCCCCTCAACTATAGTAGTTGTTTTCTACATGTCTATAATGAAAAAATAGTTTCAATTATGAACAAACGCGGAAGTAGAAGAGGTGGAGCATTTTTCTCATCTTGTTTGAGCATTTGCATTTTTGTCTATTCAATAATATTCCATATTTTTACACCATTTCTTTTTTTGTTGCTTACAACATGATACTGTGTTTTCTATTGTGGAGGTTTGAAATGTTAAATGAAGTTTTGTTCATTTTCTATTTTGTTTGTGATTTATAATTAAGATCTCTGGAAAGATTGATTCTATGCTTGCACCGCGTCATCATTATCTTGGTTTCAAAAATCCTTTCAATGAAACATTTCATTATTTTTAGTAGGAATCTTACAAATCTATTGGTATCTAGATATTTTTTGTCAGTTCTATCTTACGAATGAGTTCTTTCAGAGTGGTAAATCAACTCTTTTATCTTTAGAGTGTCGTAACTCTAAACTAAAGTTTTTGGATTTCCCAATTAATCTTCTAGATTAGTATGCTGGATAACTTTTCTAGATGTAAAATAGAGTTATTTCCTGTGATTCAAGAAAAAAGTGTAGAAGGATTGTTAAATGACTTATTTTGTTTGGTCCAATCCTAAGAATCTGCAATGGATTTTTAATCTATATTGATATTACTATTCTGATTGTGTTACCCATCAAGTCTTAGATTTCTTCCTTATTTAATTTGCAACTATAATTACTCTCTTTGTCATTAACATTCTCATTCTCACAAATTGTTGTCCTCACTCGACTAGAAAATTTTATTTCTTTCCCAGTTAATCTACACAAGTAATATACAACAAAGACTTTTGAAGTTTTATTCCTTCAAGGAGATTCTTGTAGAGACACTCTGCCACAATGAAATGAATCATTGATTTATACAAATATTTTCTTTCCTTCCAAGCTCTCCAACCAAGGTATGAATTTTAGGGTTTTGAAAATTAGATGCCTTAGGGTAGAAATTTACATCTTTTCCTTGAAAGTAAACTTTCGTATTTATTTGCTATCATCTAGCCTTATTTTTATCTATATTCTTCATCACTGTATTGAAAGCTTTTCTATAATAGAGATTACCTTGGAAAATATTGATGTAGCTAGTTGTAATATGGTGATTTTTTCATGTATCATCCCAAAAACACTTTTTACAGGAATTGAATTTCTCTTCATCACTATTCTTATTTAATTTTTGTAAAAGGAAACTCAAGGGAAAAATAGCGTCAGTTGGGCCAAAAACTGGGTGTACAAGTTCACAAGAGCTCTGTCTAATGAACAACTGGTTTATGAAAATTTTAAGCAAATTTAAACCTTAAAAATTATTTGTGGCCAACGGTCCCAAAGGTTATTGCTTACAATTACATTTTCTTGTACATGAAAAACTATTAAAACTATTTATTTTTAATAAATAAAATAATTCCAAAGGTTGGGTTTTGCTTAAACCATTGGCAATAATGGTTTCCCTATGTGGTGATTACAGTCTCCAATTCATGTATAACATTTCTGATGTTTTAATGTTCAGTTTATATTTCAAGTAATCCAAGCGATGGGTCAACACTATGTTCCTTTTTTCTTTGGTGATAATGTTTATTAGATCTTTTTGAACAAAATTTGACATAAGATGAAATTACTATGATATGAAAATGGCTAACAAAATCTGACGAAATTTCACTAGAATAGAATTATCTATAGTTTGATAGTCAATATTTTTTTCTAATAGATGATTATGTTGATAATTTTTTTTGTTGCAGCTCCTAAAAATATCTCTAATGAGCTTATAACTGTGTTATATATATATATTATCTTCATGGAATCATTGTTCTGGCAATCCTGACTGACAAATATCCTAGTACGTTTTTGAATTTCTGGTACAGAAGGAAATATTATCTTAAATCACATTTTTTAAAGACCATTTTCTTAAATATTGGATTCTTACTTATGGTCTTGACAAAAGTAGTCAATTTTCTAACTTGGTTAATCTAATTTATAGATTATTCTTTCCTGGATAAGAACATTTTGGTGAAATGGTGAATAATTAAAGCAAACAATCTGTTCGAAGATTCAACCATAAACAAAATGCAATACATACTTCGTATTTATTAAGTAGCCTTCCCACCACATGTTTTTCTCATAGAGTGCAACAAACGTTGTCCAAGGTCGTCATTCTGTAAAATAGTTTACATGTCTTGTATATGCTTCTATATTTTTCACATCCCTATTAGGGTAGTTGCAACAACATTATTACAGAACTCTAGTTTCAGTGTAGGTAGGTATATCTTGCTACGCCAGTAGATTCTAGAATACATCATGAGTGAAGGCACACAAGAAAATACCCATAATTTTTATATTGATTCTCATCTAATCTCTCTGATTTAATTTCTCTGTCACTATTGTATCACAATCTTTATCAAATTGAATGTTTGTGCTCTTAGCCCCTCTAATGTTTGCTTTGTCTTGAAATGTTTGTATTTTCATGTCTCTTTGTTCCAATATCTTGCTGATTTACACTTTTTTTTTTCACTCATTCACTTTTTCTTCTTCTCTTCTGTGGTTTCATCTTTTCTCTTTAATTGATAGAAAATATCTGGGGCATTCTCACTATACCCATTCTAATCATATCCTGAAATACTTTAGTCCTTGATACCAAGTCTAATTTGTTAGTCTCGTGAATAGTTTTTGGGCAGCTAAAAAAAAAGACAAAAACAACTTTACAAAGATTCACATGAGTTGAGTGAAGAGAAGAATGTTCTTTATGTTCGTTTATCATTAACTTAAATGATGAGATTTCATGATGAAACAGTATGGCGGAGGACCCATTTTACACACTGGTTGAATTGACTCAGCATGTAGCTGCCACCGCACTAACACATTGATAAATTGGGATCCCTTATCCATGAAAGGAAACAAATATTATTAACAAGGATGATGCTAATTTCACAGATGGAGTTCAGAAACATTTGCGTCACCTTTGCACAAAGTCTGGGCAAGCTTTTTCCTTAATTAATAACAATTTATTATTATTTTTGCACTTTATTTCAATAGCACTCTATGTTATTGGTGACATTGTGGAGTTAGCACTCGAAGATAGATCTAACCATAAGGTAGAAATGTTTGGAGAGGAGTTTTGAGCATACCCCTTGGAAATGAGTTTTGAGCATACCCCTTATCTGCAATTTGATGACCGTCTTATTACCACATAACTCTTTCCTTTAGATAGCTATCGCTCACTCAAGTACACAACACCGATTGAATATGGTTTCCTCTAAAAATCTTTCCTAACCACAAAGAATATATTTAATTTTATTTTCTTGTTTAAATTTGACTCATGTCTCCTATTGTCCAAAACTGTCATGCCAGCTGGAACTATGCTGTACTGCAGCTCTTGTGCCTAATGCTTCCCCTTTCCTATTTAGTTTCTTGAATGCCAAAAATATATATTTGCATATTCAATTTACGTTCAATCATGAAATAATTTTATCTATTCACATTTCTAGAGTTTTACTTGTTCTTGGTGCAAATATTAAAAACCACAGCACCTGCACCTGCACCCGCCAGTCATTCATGTACTCGTGGTGAAATTTAAAATAATTATATGGGAGGAAACTTCAAAGTATAATGGATTAAATATTATATTATTATGATTTTTAAATGATTATTGCCATTTTTAAATCAGAAGATGCAAATTCATCAAGGAATATCTCTATCCTGAATATAATAGAAAGGAAGAATGAAAACCTCTATTTTCTACATTCAAGAATTTATATTTGATTTTTAATTTCTATATTAATTTGAATCAACTAGCTTAATTTTAAGATTTTTGAAAATTAGTTTGAATAGTATGGACTTTACATTTAAATCGTATGGTTTTCTTTTAATAATTTTTAATAACCACATATTGTTTTATCACTGTTTCAATTATTATGTTGAATATTGAGGGTGTACTTAAAATAGAATAATTTTCAGGCAACAAATACTTCAATACTTCGAACTGCTTTATAGATAAGAATCAAAACTGTTATACTTATATTGACAAGTAAAATTCTAATTATTCAATTAGATTAAAATTCACTAATCAATTTTAGAATAATAATAAAAACTATTATTTTGTTAGTATTGATATAATATGATGGTTTACTACTGGTGGTGTTGTTCTTGTCATCAAAAAAATTCAAACTCTCTTAAAAAACTCTAAATGAACACAAAATAATAATGATATAGACATAACAATACCAAAAATAAATAAATACTATTATTTTTAACTTATCTAAGACATGTGAGAAAGTGACTTATTTCCTATAATATTTTGTATAAAACCCAAAAAAAATGGAAAACCAGTAAGCAATCAACTATTTGTATAGAAAAAATGAATATAATAGAAGTAACACATATGTACCTTCCAGTCCTTGGATTATTGACTTAATTGATGCTGAGGAGTAGTTCTTGGACTGCATACATGTTTTTTGTTTTTGTTGAGCCTTTTCTGTTAATTTTTGACTTGAAGAGCTTTGTGATTCTTTGCTATATATATGGACTAAGAGAATTTGAATTGTAGCAATGAGAAAGAGCAGCAAATATTGTTGACTCTGACATAGAGTTTGTCATTCATATAAAAAAGGTTACAACATCATGTTTGTGACTTTGAGGATGGTTGTCGACTATGATGCAAGTTGGTGATGTACATGTTTGATGTTAATGTGAATTGATTATCAGTTCATGTGTTTTTATCAATTTGTTTAAGGAATGGTGCAAATGGCGTTAATATGTTGAGCAAGTTGTCGATTGGTTGTTACAATGTTTGATGTTGCTCTGATTTCTCAATCCGATTTATCAGTTAATAAATACTCATTTGCAGTTACAGGATTCAATCTGATTTTGTTAACGATTTATATGCTTCGTCAGTTGCTACAGAAGGTTAAAGGACTTACTGTCCTATCAGTGACAGGAACAGCAACAACAAAGCAATTTCAGAACAAGCATTAACTGAAATTGAGTTTTTATGGTGCTCACTAGTATTCCCTGTAGAAATCAAACCAGCATTCAATATCATTGCTTCAGATTAATAAAGCAATAAAGGAAAAAAAGGTGATTTAGAAATTCAATGAAACATTGATTCAATTTGAATGATATACATTTGCAAGTCTCGGAATTAAAAATCGATTTCTTAAAAAGAAGAAAGTATGGATTTGGTTTATCAAAAAAACCAATATACATTGAATTATTTTGAAATCTTTGTTCATTAATGAAAGAACCGATTTGGAAGTCTAATTAAAGGAAACCAATTCTTTAAGGAATATTGAAAAAGGTTTGTGATCAAAGAAAATACTTCAAAACCGAATCATATTGTAGTTAATAAATTTTCAAAATAACAAGGTTAAGTGTTAAGGTAATTCGGTTCTGAAAATCGATTCATAATTGAATGATTATGATATCATAAAAAAGGTGAAATCAGTTTTTGCAGAGGTAAGAGATTTTTGTTAAAGAAGAAAGCACTACTCCTTAATTAGTTAAAACGGTTTCATGAGTATTACTCTTATAAGTGTGAATTCGGTTCTGATCTGTTTGAGAATAAAAAACCAATTCATAATTACTAAATCTGAATTGTTTTTTTGGAGAGCTAGAAATCGGTTTTTACAGAGTTCATAGATAAAGTCTTTGTATGCAATTAGATTTATGAAGAAAGAGTACTCACTTATTTTACATCACGTGAAATCATTGTTTGCCAACAAAAACATGTTTCATTCGAAGACAAATGGAAAAATTAGTTTTTCAAAACTGATTTGGAGTTTTATAAAATCGATTCAAAGAAGTATTGAAATATATGTTGAAAACAGATTCAAAGGGGAGATAAAAAGTAGTTTTTGAGATAATCGGTTTTATATGGATTAAAGTAAATAGTTTTTTAGAAGAGAGAGAGTCAATTCAAATGAGACTATAGTAGTGAATCGATTCAGAAGACTTTTACAAGATATCGACTTTTAAGAAGATACAAAATTTTCATTTTTTAATCATAATTGTTTAGAAATTGAAAACGGTTTTTCAGAGAAGCGTTGAAAAGTTTGTTGCAGATTGGATTTTCGAATAAAAATGACACTATTCTTGTTTTAGAAATTACTTGTAATTTTTTTTTAATTGTGAGAGGATTTTCTACATCATTCAAATAGAAGGATGTTCAAATAAAAATTCAGAAAATAGAAGGTGCATAAAAAGACAGCGTTAAGAATGCTACAACAGAAAACTTCATGAGTAATGTTCACAAAGTACATGAAATGAGAAAAAGTTGCAGATTGAAATAAAGGCCAGAAAATAATCAGAAGATTCTTGAATGAAGTAAAACAACAAAATGATTCTCTTTCAAAAATTAATGGAATATGAATTAGATTTATTAGTATGTTTTGAGACACTCGATTATCATTACTTATTCAGATTCAGATTTAAAAGTTCATTATCAGTTTGGTTTATAAATTTTACTCATTGATCTTAGGAGTGATAATTATATTCAGTAAACACTATTGACTTAAGTTTCAGATTCTAATGTTTGACAAAGTTGAAAGTGTTAGAATAACTGAGAGAGGGGTGAATCAAAAAAATGTATTATGTATGTCAAACTTTAGTCATTTGTGTTTACTGAATATCAGTAAATTAATATTGTTATTACCGATCTAGGTCAATAAAGTAAAATAACAATCGACAACATTCATGCACATTGACACATATTTTTAACATGGAAACCCTGCTAAGTGAAAAACTACCTGGGACAGATAACCTAAAATATTTTCGCTCTTCTAAAGTGAGCTAGGTGAAGAGCCAACTCTGTTATATGTTACAATGTACACTGTTAAATGTGGCCTAGTTAGAGGATTTAAAACTAACAGTTCTCTCTTGACCATGCATTCACTATGGGGTCAACAAGAAAACACTCAACATCCATTTGAATTTCATAATAAATACGTTCATTGTCCTACTCGGTTAAGAGATTTATCTGTAAAAATGGTTATATTGATACAATAATGATCTGATTCAAATACAACTTTGTTTTGCATATTTTCAAATCTATCCTAAGTACATAATACCTCTAATGAATTTTCTCACTTCAGTTCATCTCATACATCTTTCTTGTGCTTCTTGGTAATACTCTTTCCTCTGTTTGCTGGGTGATGTCTGCAGAAAAATGCTTGGTTTTGTTCTTAACTAGTATGATCAGTCATGCATAAACTTTGCATGTGCGCTTCAGTTGTGTATGCATGTGTTTTTCAAAATGAATCTCTTGTCTCTTATATAGACATCATGTCTCATTTGATTTTTATCCTTCATATTTTTCCGCTTCATCTTCATCATTAATTTTCTCGCTTGATCCTTCTTCGTTAGTTGTGTTAAAAATACGTTTCAATCTTTGTCGACTGGTCTTCATTGAATTTTCATACTCGTTTGATCAAAATAACAAACTTTATCTTTTGCCTCAAAATCATCAATTGCCATCTCAACATTCTAGTCGGCCTCAGTTTGAATTAAATGCTCAGTCAATACCTTGTTGAGTCGGCGATCCCTTGCTTGGTTATCACTGTGCTCAGTATACAGTGTGTTTTACTCAGTGTTCACTATCTCTCAGTGTATACAAAACTCTTCATTTTCTGACTGTATAAACTTTGTTTGTTCCACATCTTCAATACATAACAAATGTTTTCCACTATAATACGCAAATAAGTTTACATCAATGATAATACATTAATTGATAATATTTATCATCACATCTGCAACTCGGTTGAATATTAAAAAATCATTTCAAACATACAATCAATTGTAGTTCATCAATCTCTCCCTTTGGCATTGGTGGAAACAATATGAAATATGCAATATAAAAATATTTCATACAAAAAATACCAAACTTTTCCTCTACAACTGCAAAAATTCTATAGCTCGCCCTAGCTTGAATATATAAATTGTTTTAGTATTAAAAACTCATCATGCAGACTCTCCCTACAGTTTTGAATTTTTTGTTCTTGATCTCTCTATAGATTAGATATGTCTCTCCCTTTCTCTTTTCTCCCTTTAGTGGACAGAAATTTCATTGATCATCTATCACCCTTTATGTTTCATGAATTTATCTCCCTTTGACAACAATGCTAAAAATAAATATACAGCTCTTCAGTAGCCAAATAAAATATCTCTGATGTTTAGTGCAGTAGGATAGGTACCTTGCAGTGTACTGATATATCTATGTCAGTTTAGGTTAGCTTTGCATCAACATATCTGATATTTCAATTTCATGAAGGTTGATGCAACCTCCTACTCAACTTAGTTAACAATAGACAAGGGACAAACTCTTAGTCTACCTCTCAAGTACTCAAATGTATCCTTTGGTAAGGGTCTTGTGAATATGTCTGCACATTGTTCTTTTGATTGTACATATTCTAGTATTACCTGTTTATCTTGTACTTGTTCCTTCAAGTACTGCTATTTGATAGATATGTGCTTTGTCTTTGCATGCATCACAAGATTCTTTGAAATATTTATTGCACTTGTATTATCATAGTAAATTATCACTGGGTTAGTTATCTCTTCATTGATTTCTTTCAACAGTTTTTTTATCCATTCTATGTTCGAACAATTTGAAGCAACATCAACATACTTTGCTTCTACAGTTGACTAAGATATATATGCATCCTTGCTTCTTTCTTATCCAAGTAACTAATCTTTCTCCAATAAAGAATGCTCCACCAGTAGTGCTCTTTATATCATCAATGTGCCCAGCCTAATTAACATTAGTATAAACTTTCAGTTTGAACTTTCTTTCTCTTTTGTACCAAAGTCCATAATCCTCAGTATTATTCAAATATCTAAAAATTCTTTTTACAAAAATCATATGTGATTCTCTGGGATTAGCAGAAAATCTTGCAACTATTCCAACTGTGTGTGCTATGTCAGGTCTTGTGTGTACAACATACATGTCAATTTACCAATCATAGATCTATACAAAGTCTGACTTACCTCAGGTGTCTTGTCCTCTTTTGTCAATTTGCATCCCAACATCATAGGTGTTCTGACTGATTTTGATTCTTTCATATTGAATGCCTTCATTACTTCCTTGATGTATTTTTCTTGAGTAATATAGACACCTGCAGTCTGTTGTAAAATTTGCAATCCAAGAAAAAAATTGATCTCACCAAACATTGACATTTCAAATTCTTTCCTCATTTCATCGGAAAATGAAGTGCATAGGTTGTCATTACCTCCATATATAATATCATCAACAAATATTTCAGCAATAAGGGTCTTATCATCATTTCCTCCTTTTAAATACAAATTGATGTTGTCACTTGTTCTAATAAATCCAATACATATAAGATAAGAATGTAATCTTTCATACCATGATCTTGTTGCTTGCTTCAATCCATATAAATCTTTGTGTAACTTATGTACCATGTTTGTCTAATCAGGATCAACAAATGCTTCAGGTTGTTCAATGTATACCTCTTCTTCTAGTATTTGATAAAAAAATGCAGACTTAACATCCATCTGATATACTTTGAATCCTTTATATGCAGCATATACAAGTAGTATTCTTACTCCTTCAAGTCTAGCAAAGGGTACAAAATTTTATCCATAGTCAATTCCTTCTTCTTGTGCATACCCTTTGCAAACTAGTCTTCTTTATTTCTGGTTACATCCTCATTCTCATTCAATTTGTTTCTGAATATCCATTTGGTGCCCATAACATTTTTATCACTCGGTTTCGATACTAATGTCCATGTCTTATTTTTATGTTCTGCTCAATTTCGTCATTCATAGCCTTAATCTATTCTTCATTTTCTAATGCATCTCTAACATTCTTTGGCTCAAATTCACAAATTAAACAAGTGTTATCTCTTAACTCACTTATTGTCATCAAGCCTGCTCTTTAAACTCCAATAATCTGATTATGTGGATGATGTCTCCTTAAATATGTAACAAGTTTAGCCTTAGTTCTTTCTTCTTCATTGTCTTCCCCTGTAGGTTCATTGTGTTATTGTTCATGATCTTCAATTTTGGTATTTTCCTGATGCTCGGTCTGTGATACTTGTTGCCCAGTGACATTACCCTATTGCACGGTAACATTAGGCATCTACATCGATATGGTATTAGGTTCTTCCATGTAGACAAATCTACTGTAATCTTCCAATTATTTCATGCTATCCTCATCATTTTGCTCAGCAAATTCATCAACTTTCAAATTTGTACTTTCAATGATTTTGTTAGATGTCTTGTTCAAACATTTGTAAGCTTTACTCTTAGTAGAATATCCAAGAAATATTCCTTCATCACTTTTTGAATCAAATTTACCATTTCGATCATCTTCCAGAATATAGCATCGACTACCAAATATTTTAAAATAGCTCGCATTAGGTGTATTACCATACCATAGCTCATAAGGTGTTTTGTTTGAATCTTTCTTCAGTTGTACTCGGTTAAGAGATTTATCTGCAACAATGGTTAAATTGATACAGTAATGATCTGATTCAAATACAAATGTGTTCTGCAGATTTTTAGATCTATGCTAAGTACATAATACCTCTGATCAAATTTTTCACTTCAGTTCATCTAATACTTCTTACTTGTTCTGCTTGGTAATGCTCTTTCCTCTGTTTGCTTGGTGATTTCTGCTGAAAAATGCTTGGTTATGTTCTTAACTAGATTGATCTGTCATGCATAAACTTTGCATGTGCGCTTCAGCTGTATATGAATTTTTGTTTCATAATGAATCTCTTATCTCTTATATTGACATCATGTCTCATTTAATTTTCATCCTTCAGATTTTTTTGCTTAATCTCCATTGTTAATTTTCTCGCTTGATCCTTCCTTGACATTTGTGTAAAATCATGTTTCAATCTTTGTCATTTGATCTTCATTGAATTTTCATAGTCATTTGATCAAAATAACAAACTTTATATTTTACCTCTAAATCATCAATTGCCATCACAAAATTGTAGTTGGCCTCAATTTGAATTAAATGCTCAGTCAATATCTTGTTGAGTTGGCGATCTCTTGCTCAGTTATCACTATGCTCGGTATACACTCTATTTTACTTGGCATTCATTGTCTCCCACTGTATACAAAACTCTTCATTTTCTGACCACATAAACGTTGTTTTTTTGACATCTTCAATACATAACAAATTTTTTCCACCATAATAATACGCAAATAAGTTGACATCAATGATAATACATTAACTGATAATTTTTATCATCACATCTGCAACTCGGTTGAATATCAACAAATGACCTCAAACATACATTCATTTGTAGTTAATTAGAAAGATGATGTAATATAAATTTTCAAGAATTCTAGAAGTTGGCAGATCATATTTGGATTCAAGTGCACTTCCGAATGTATCTATTTTATATTTGTAGATTGCTACATGAACTTGAATTGCTATAGGAACTTTAGTTTATTTGTGTTGATCTTTGATGATATAACTTGTAATACAAAGTTATAATAGATGTATTTTATAGCAATAGACTAGTGGGATAACATGTCATATTTTCTAGTGGCTAACCTATCATTTTTTTTTAAGTTTTTGCAACCTCTTGTGGATTTTTAGTCCTAGTACTATGTACAAATCATGAACTAAACTTGTAAAGGTTGTAAAATATAATTTATAATTCTACTTGCAATGAATTAATTACAATAAAATCCCATCATAACCCTATAGCAACAAATATGATAAATGCACATTTTTGGAGTGCACATTTCTCTATTAATGTGCTCATCATCCTCTTTATTTCTAAGGATCTACTTTCTTAAAAGGATCTACTGGAGACTCTAGGTAGGGTATCTACTAGTATGAAATAAATTGTCATAACTTTTCCAAAACTCTATCAGGGCCAAAATGTCATGTTATCTTCCCTAGTGGGCAAACACGCTTTGTTTTCCCAATTTTACATTTTGGCAAGGGAGAAAAGTCATCTTTGCGAAATGGTGACATATTTTTCCATTTCACACTTAACTTTAGTGAGCTAAAAGAAGGAAGTGCAAAATGGAAAAAAACTTGACCATTTCGCAAAGATTACTTTTCACCCTTGTAAAATTGTGAATTTGGGAAAATGTGATGTCTTGGCCCACCCACGAAGATAACATAACGTGTTGGCTATGGATGAGTTTTAGCCACTGCTGAAGGTGTCACAGATTAGTCATCTATGATATTATAGTTATGATCTTAAAGAAGTCTAAAATAATTGTTGGTTATTTTTCCACCATAGAGTCCATCATTGATAACCAACCTGAGACGTACTTATCATGAGCTGAACTCTATTATAGTTAGTTAATAAGTCATATTACCTACAGGGTGGGATAACATGCGGTGTTATCCTTCTTTTTCCATTTCCCGATTCTCTTTAGCCATGGATGCAAAATGGCAAAACCTGCCAGGTTTCGCCACAAGGCTCCAATCAATTCGACGATGTGGACCTGCGGCTTACAATGTTTTCGCAAATTTTAAAGGTAGTACATCTTCAAGTTAATCAACAGATGTAGTTTATTTTTCCATTTCACGAATCTCTTCAGGTTGAGGTGTGAAATGGCCAAGTTAGCGGGTGAACGCGTAGCATTAGATAACACGTCAAATTATCCTATGTTTTCAATATTTTGTGCAGTCATTTTTTAGCTTTCTGCAAAATAGTGATGGAGCTTTTTATGGTAGCATTGGTGGACTCATCAACCACGTTCTTTGTTCTAATTGGTCTCGCTGTGAGGTGATAGTAAAGTGTTTTTGCTATTTTGTGTGGTCATTTTTGACCTTTTGTGAAATAACAAAAAGGGAGGAGGTGTAAGTGCTTCATTTCCATTTCACCTGTGGTGGGTTAACCCGATGTCTTTGTCATCCCAATAGTTTTTTGCCAATGAGCTAATTTGATTATATTTTAATTATGTTTTTTAATAATAATATAGATATCAATGTTTATAGGAAGGATGAGGACCGAGGAAGCCAGGAGCGCGCAGGCCAGAGTTAGGGCACGAACAACCTTGAGCAGACGGCACGAACAGAGCAGGCGACAGGGTCTGGAAATTGAAGCCTCTTATCCTGGAAGATTTAGGCATAAGGAAGCTGCATTTGCCAATCTATTCTCCTCTACGCCGATTGTTCAACCTGCGAATCATTATGCGAGAGATTTGGTCAAACCCCCGCCTAAGCGTGTTGTTACTCAAGGCAACGATGGGAAAGATTTATTCAGTATCTTCTCAGGGAAGGTGGTTGTTCAACCCGCCAAACCCTATTATGGTAACCCACAATTTCGTTTCCAGCCATCTTTGACAGATCGATATAAGCGATCCTTTCAATATACCCACCACAATGCCTCTGTTCATTATAAAACAAACATGCTATTTGCCTCTGAAAAGGGTGAGTCTTCGGCACAAGGGGCAAGAATGGATTGGCGCAATAATATTTTGAAACAGCAGTTCAGGCGGGAAGAAACTTTGAACGGCGTTCAGAAGGGGTCCAATCCAAATCCGCAGCGCTAGAAGGGGGGTCTGCAGAATCGACAACGTTTTGTTCCCCGCGCCTTCCTACAGACCTCTCAAGAATTTCAACATAAACAGGGGAAATCCACGGGAGGAGTCCCCCTTTACCCAAAACTAAATGTTAGGGTAAATCCAGCATAGTATAAACTCCAATGGAGACAGATTCAGAAGTCAATCGCCCAGCTACCGGACTGCCAAGATAAAAATGATCATGCGACTAAGGATAAGGGCCCTGAAATCTTCTTCGCAGAACATCTAATTAATAAACATGTTCATGTTCTTGGCCATTGTGCCCTGACTGGTAAGTTTGCAAACCCGAACCTTGCATTTAATGATATTCTTCTGTGGGCTAAGGAAAACTGGTCAGGGCTGAGAGAAATCTTCCTTATGGACTCAAATGAAAAAAAATTTACCGCCATTTTCGAATCCAAAGCACATAGAGATTTTGTTCACAAGGAGAAGGGGTGGTTCTGCAGGGGGTCTAGTCTTTTTACTATTAATTGGTGCCCCAACTTTATACTAGATGCAAATGTATGCCAATTTTTCCCACAGTGGGTTGCTCTGCCCTCTTTGCCACTTGAATACAGGGACCCAGAATTAGTGGAGATCATCGCTAACCAGTTAGGCATATTTATCAAGCATGATTTGATCCCATATGAACTTCCCCATATGGTAGTTAGAGTTTGTATTCTGGTGTCACAATCTAAAACTTTACCCACAGAGATTCTGCTCAAATCAAATTGGGGTTCGTGGTTGCAGAAGATTATAGTTCAAGAAGATGATGTTGTTGATAAGCTCCAAAATAAGCTAGGACATTTTGTAACACAATGCGGCTCTCAACATAGCGATTCAATCATGTCTGATGAAGTATGTCAGGACCACTGTTCTGACGCAGATAAATGCTCTTTGAGGCTTGCCACCGTCCCTAACAAACCTGCCCCTGTTCCTGAAACTTTGGATGAGTTACCTATTTCTATGGTTCAGCAGACAGAGAACTTTTTACATTCCCTTTTCCGGTCACTGTCCAATTGGCTACAATTCCATTCATGCTATGTTAAGCCGACTCAGCTTTGCTTACCCTCCTCGGAACAGTCAGCTAAGGTGTCTGAAAATCTCCCATCTTGTTTAATTTCCTCCGCTCCACCTCCTCACGAGCTGTCCAAGTTTACAAATTGGGAAGACATGTTGTGCGAATTTCAGAAGAAGGCTAAACTTTCAAAACCCACAGATGCAGAATTATCATTTGTGGCCAATCAAATCTCATTGGAAATAGCAGGCCGATGTTTTGATGAAATTGCTATTGAGGAAGGCATTTTTGATGGAACCATATGCAATAAAGACTCTAATGATGTGTTCTCCATCTGTCAGCAAAAGAATAGACATCAACAGGATAGTATAAAACAGGGTTTTGAGGCAGTTTTCTCAGAACCCTTTATTCATAATCTGGCTACATCCCTTCAGCCAATTTCTATTCCAGAAGAAGTTCAAAAACTGGACTTGAGTCTTGTGGCAGATCCAGTTTTTCTAGATAATTTATCGCTTGCATCAGAGCCCATTAGTGCCTCAGCTATTCACTGGGAAAATGGCTCAACTTTACCAGACCACAGTGGTTCAGTTTCTCATTCAGACAAGGGGTTTTCAGAAGAAACTAATTCTAGGAGAAACATTAATGAGGAGGATTTGGGTGATTATGAGGTCTTGATTGAACTGAATCCACAGTCAGATGATCTAAAATTAATGAAGTTAGGGTTTGACTTCTCTACAAAACTTTCTATTGTTCAGACACCATTGGCAGAGCTTGATCTAGTTAAAACTCCTAAAAAGAGAGCGAGAAAGCCAAAGAGCGCTAAAACTAAAGATGAAATTGATGCTGGTATTCAGTCAATGTTGGATGAGAAATTTGGTTCAGCCCAAAGAGTCTTGAGGAGAACGACATGTTCTCCTCAGGTTCAATGAAAATCATTACCTGGAATGTCAGAGGCATTAATGCCTTTGACAAGAGACAAAGAGTCAAGCAGCAATTGGACTCTTTGTCTGGAGACATAGTTATTTTACAAGAAATGAAACTATCAAATGAGACTTTTAGGAAGATAGTTAACAAGTCGCCCCTTTGGAAATCTGTTCACTCCCAAGGATTGGGAGCTTCTGGTGGTCTTACGGTTTTGTGGAATCCTAAGGCAGTTGTTGGCCATCTTATTAAACAAGAAAATAATTGGCAGCTGATCCAGTTT
>MU223956.1:929789-945899 GCA_018584345.1 Thuja plicata | reverse complement strand
CCATGCTTGCTTTAGCAGAGTAGTGCATAACCGAAAGCTAGCCTATATTTTTAAACAAGTTTGGAGGTTGATTGATTCTTTTCAAGAGTGTGTCTTTTCGCACATTTACCGGGAAGGAAACCAAGCTACAGATTACCTTTCAAACTTAGGTTGTGATGACATTTCAACGCATGAGCTTGAAGTGGCTAATATTCTCGTTGTTCATCCAAATTTGGGAGATATTATTAATGGTGAGTCAGTTAAGGCTTGACAGCATTGATTTGATGGTTATTTTCTCCAGCTCTGGATTACGGGAAGCTTACAAGAGTATACTCAGATACATTTGGGGGGCTTCATCATCTTGCCTATTTCATCCTTTCTCATCATTCGTTGTCAAGGGGGATTCCAGCATGCTTCTTAGAATTTGATCTTCTCTCTTCATGTTCCTTGTTTCTGGTCCTATCCCTTGCTGTATTCAGTCCTAGGGCCAACTCTAGGCTCTATTTTCCTGGATTGTCAATGTCATATTTTGTCTCATGGCAGAGTGGGATCTCAGAGAGTTTCTATGTTTCCTTCTCTGGTTGTTGCAATATATTTGGTCACGGTTTCTTTTGTTTCCCTCTTCTCCAGGCCGATGTTGCAACATTTTGATTGGTTTAAAGATAAATTGATCCTGATCTTCCACCCCCCTGGTGTTTCTTTTCCTCAAGTTTGGATGCAGTTGATCCACTTCCAGTCGTGGTCTGTCAGCAGAATTCCTCTGTTTAGAGATGAATCCACACAAGAAAAGGAGCTTCCCTCTTCAGATAATGGAAGATCTGATTCGATGCCATCCTCAAACAACAAAATATTTACAAAAAGTAGATACAGATAGTTGAGTCAGATTGGTGCGACATTGGTGACATAGGTGAGACAGATAGTTGCCTATTCCAGAGGCAGTTGATCTTCCAGCACAAGCAGAGGCATTGCTTTGTGCTGCTCTTCATAATGATCATTTGCAATATTTCATGATTGAGTTTTTTCTCCCATCCCAGCCCACTTTGTTGCAGATCGTCTCGAGGTAGAACCTCTGTTTCCTTACCTGGCGGACTAAGTTGTTCCCGCAGTTGTCTGGGTTTCTCCAGGTTTGGTTGAATTCTATCTTATGCCCACTATTGGATTCATTTATCCTGTCCTTGTTACATTTCCTGCGATACAGACATAGATTGTTGGCATGGCTGTGGTACGGGACAGGGTCTTTCTTCTGTCTGTGGCGGTTATGCTCTTTGAGTTCAGGGAAATGCTCCAGGACTTTGCCGCGCAGGGTCTGGTCTTTTTGCTTGTGCTGGGCTTGTTATCATTGCTGGTTTGGGAGCCGCTCCATATCGCTTGATCTATCTGATTTTTGTGTGATGCAGAGTTCTGTCTGTCTGCCCAGCAATAACTGAATAATGTTTTCTAACACCTTTTTATTCAGTTCTGATGATTTTGGAATTGCAATGTCCCTTGACATAATATTGCCAGCTGGTTACTCGGCTTCTTGTGTTCCAGGATCTTTCAGGTTCGTCACCCATGAATCTGGGGAAGAGTTTTTCTGATCACCCAGATACTTTGTGGTTCAGTGCCACACATGCTGCTTCTTGTAAGTTTTTCCCTGTTTTTCTTCATCATTTTTCCATGCTTTCGCCCTTCCATGGATGAAGCTGTGAAATCGCTATTGGAAGCTGGAACTGTCAGCTTTCTGGATTTCTTTACATGCCATTTCCACCTGTTGCAAATAATTTCCTTCTTTGTTGCTTAATGGTCATGTTTGAATCGTCGTAGATGTATATAATCTTCTCCTTAGAAGTGTACTGGACAAGGATACCGGGTTTTCTTGTCTGGTTCTTTCCCGGTTGAGTCCTCGAACCAGATTATCTATTATTTATATATAGTGGCTAGCCCACTTTGCCAAAAAAAATAAAAAATATAGATATCAATATTAATATAATATGAATAATATTCCTACTTAAATTTGTTTTATTTGTAGAAAGAATTATCTCAGTTTACTACAAATATTATTTTATTTGATATGATTAATTTATTAGAAACTATTGATTTTATTTTAACTTCGGATTATTTTACTTTTAAATTTTATTCACAATAATAAATTTTGTTTTTCATTTCAAGATTTTAAATTATATTGAGAATTATTTTATTGTTTATATTTTGAAACTTAACAAAGCAACATAGAAAAAATATAAGGTAAGTATCTTAGAGATCCTATTGTTATCAAGGAGGAACTTTCACTTGACAAAATTGTGATGGGAAAATCTAAACACACTTACAACCACCAATGTCACTATCTCAATACATCTATGAAAAGAAAGTTCTTACAAAAGATGCTCAACTAATCACTATACATACATACATATAGAAAGACACTTTACAAAAAAACAAAAAAAATAATAACAACTGTGAATAGATAAGTTTGATTGACACATATTATCACACTATGTACATAGCCATTCCACTTTCACATTCCACTTTCTTCATAAATTTGTTTACATGAACACATATTTCATCAAGAGCACTCAACCAACCACAAGGAAAGTGATAAGATTAATGATTCTAGTGGCAAAGGAGCACCGGACTCTTGTGGGTAGTCCAAGTTATGTGTCATAAGGTATTCGAGGCCTACCTAGGATGCAAAGACGAAGAACTCCGTGGCTCAATATGGTCTTCAAAACTAGAATCTAAATACATGAAAACTCTAAATACATGAAAACGTTATGCCTAAGTTGGAAGATAAGGAGTTTGTGATTCAATATGATCCTCAAAAATAGAATCTCAAGTGACGTTCATCATATCTTGTTTCTCTTACATAAAGAAGAGAAACCAATAGAATAGAAAATAGTAATTTGAATCATTGTCATGTAATCAAGACAGTGATAGAGTTTTTAGATATGGCTTGTGGTGAATACGAATTCTGATAGGATAAATGGAAGGATAAACAAAAGAAGAGTTGTGGTGAATACAAATTCTGATAGGACAAATGGAAGGGTGAAACAAAAGAGGAGTATAAACAAATCCTATGCAACCAATGTGGAATTTAAACCCCAATGCAAATGCTTAAGTGACTCACAGTGGGCCCACAATGTTAAAGCATGTGGTTTGTTGGGCACTGGCCGTTCCAACAACAAACCAAAAAGCAAAAAGCATGGGTTTGAGAACTATCACCCAACCACTTGAGACCTAAGAAAATGAATTGTATAATAGTAGGGGAATGCAAAGTTAACTGCTCTAATACCATGTCTGAACACTCAGGAAAGAACAACATGCATTCCAAAGAGACTTCACAATACAAATAGGAAAAAAAAAAAAAAAACTTTTTCACCAAATGTAAATAACAAATCTAAATTGAGAGATATTATCATACTATGTACATAGCCTTTTCACTTTCTCACTCCACTTTCTTCACAAATGTGTTTGTGAAAGCACATTTCATCAGAACATTCCACCAATCACAAGATTAGCGACAATATTGATGATTCTGGTGGCAAAGCAGTACCAGACCCTTCTGGGCAGTCCAAGCTATGCGCCAAAGGGTATTGGAGGCGCCTAGGATGCCGAGATGAAGACACCTAGCGGCTCAATATGGTCCTCAGTACTAGAATCTCATTACATAGAACGCTATACCTAGGATTCCAAGATAAGGACCTTGTGGCTCAATATGATCCTCAGAAATAGAATCTCGCTTGACCTTCATCATATCTTGTTTCTCTTAAACAGAAAAGAAAAACCAATACGATAGAAAATGGTAATTTGACCCATTATCATGTAATCGGGTCAGCGGTAAAGTTTGAAGATCTGGCTTGGGGTGAGTACGAACTCCAGTAGGCCAAATGGTGGAATGAAACTTTATTACAGATCACCACCAGCACTGCCTTAAATTGAAAAGAAGCTCAGGTTAGCAGCGCTCTAGGAATCAATGCCTTGGAAGAATATGAAAACATCATCGATGAGATTCCACCTTTTCCCGCATTAGATAATTTTAACGAAATGTGCATTGAGTTTTGTCTGCAATAACACCACCAGCGGCAGAGAGAAAAGAAAATAATAGCTCACACAATCTTCACATAACCTCATAGGTCAGACATCATATAGCCTACAATTAACAGAATACAACTTGAAGCCAAACAACAAAAACTACTGCTCAATCATAGGCTACATAAGTGACAATCACAGCCCCAGACTTTTAGAAAGCTCTGAAACATAAAAGCACGGAGAGAAATATACATCATACAGACAACTGGTTTTTCTATTTAGTTTTAAAAATATTCATAATAGATTATGCATAAGAAGTAGAAATTTATTATGGATAGGTTGTGCTGAACGGCGTGGACGGGTGGAGACGGCTGGTCTGTGCCAACAGACTTTTATAGTCAATTTATTTATTTTAACATAATAACTATATCTCGGAAAATGTTGGCGCACTGCTAGTTATCAGACTTGTTTTTTCTAAGAGCAGCGCAGAGAGGTTAAATGGATACATAATAAAAGAGTTGCCACTCCAGATCTGCTCTGAAAAGAGTTCATAAAGCTGTTGAGTACCATGAGATCCATCCCAGAACACATGCGTGCTTATATTGCTGCAAAACATATTCTGTGGATTAGTCTTCCCACAGCTCACTTGTGCATTAAACAATCCTGATCCACAGCACGCCGACTTAGATTCACGGAATCCTGCGCCAAGTTTTTAAATAGATTCGTTTCAGTTTTCAGGGACACAATCACTAAATCAAAAAGAATAGAACTATATAATAAGAGATTGTTTAAAGACGGCAGCGTACCATAGGATTCAGGATTTTAAATTATGGTCAATAATTCATCGTAAGCATTAAGTTGGATGATGGTCACTTCCTCGAGTTTCGCATTGAGGAGCGTCACAAGTGACTTGGAAGCACTGTTATATGCCATAGCGAGCTGGTTTGCGATATCCAAACATTCCCCGTGTGATATACTGTAACCAATATATTTGGTGTGGGGAGTACAACCCACAGGTGGAATGTTGAATATAAGGAATTTTCTCGCCCCGCTGTTGTAAAGCCTCTGTGAAGTTGCAGAGGAAAAATAACGATTTAGTTCTTTTGTAAAATGAAATATGTTTTTCGTATCAGTAAAGAGAAGAAATTTGGAAATTGATGGACTTAAAACTTACTACAATAGATTGATTAAGTTTGACGACCAGAAGAGTGACAAACTCCGTTGAAGTTGTAGTGTTTTGGAAAGTAGTTTTGGCTATGTAGGATCCGATGTCGTTCGCTCCAACTGTAATACCAAATAAAGACTTTCTCAGGTTCTCTTGGGTAGCTCCAGATACGTTTGTCCCCGTTAGATTATTAGAATAAACTTCGAACAGATGTAGTTGTTCGCTCATACTGATAACATTCTCCAAGATTGTAGAAGATTAGGTTCAACAGCAAACCATCAAGTTTTTTGTAATACTCTTACCATGTTTTCGGAATTGGTGCGTTCAAGAGATTTATATACCTTTAAAATATTAATACTTTGACAATACTGAAAGTAAGAATATATAAAGAAATGCAGCGATGAGAAAGAATGACAAATGCAGAGCCAAGATGTAATTCACATCTGGAACCACCTACTACAAATACAGCTCTATAAATTGTTTATTATCTTAGTTAAGTAAATAATCAATCTAGTTTTAAAAATAGAAATGCTTTTCAGTTTAAGAAGCTTTAGGTATAATTTAAAAGTACAAATTGTTTTAATATTTTTTAACTGATTTGTTACTTTATTTGCATTGGGGGTATATATCAAAATTGGATGAATAAGATTTAGAAATCAATGTGTAATTATGAATAATCCCATAACATGTTTCAATATAATTTATGTGTTAACAAAAATAACCAAATAATTCTTTTGAATAGAAAATTTTAAATAATATAAAAAATATTTTTTTTTTTTTCCTGTTCTACTTTCTTTCATATTATAATAATTATGATAATTATCAGTAGTATAGCTAATGATTTGGGCAAAATGGAAAAATAACAACACATTTCTTGACAGACTTCTTTTTTTTTTACTATCAAATGTAATAAAATAAGAAAGCAAACTTATAGATGAAAAAATTATAGTCATAATAAATATTAATTCGATAGATAATAATGAAAGAAAGTATACTCTCCTATCTAGCACAGTTCAATTATCTAACTGATTGGTGATTCTTTCAACAAAAACACAGCTAGGTCACAGAAGAACTTTCAAAATAATTCTATTTCATACAAAATTTTCGTTATTTTCTGAGCCTGAAAAAACAGTTTAGTTATGGGTAAGCACTTTTTGGGAGGAATAAAACAGCGCACTGAAAAGTGACCTTTTCGGCCCCAGTTGAGTCGAGAAGACCACAACTGCCTGATGCGAAGTTTATGCCTCTTGTAAAACTCGCGTTTGGTTGAAGGTAAGGAGGAGGATAACTGAGCCCCAAACGATCAGCTGCAACCATTATGCATTCATTATATTCATGTTCATGCTCAGAAAAGCAGTATTAATCCAAACCCAAACAAAACAGATGGAATAAGAGCAAGAAATCATACCAACGAAATCGAAGGCGGTGCGGCCATCTGTAAAACGACCAGTTGGGTACGGAAAAAATGACACGCCATATGGTTTGTGGTCTGCACGCGCTGTACAGTTTGTAATATAATTATTATTCCGTGCGTCTGCTAACGAGTCTCCAAACAAATACATGGCTGGCACAATAGGCTCCTCTTCAGCTGCTGCAAAACAAGTTATGAGCCACAGCCCAACTAAAATACTCAGCACCGAGCACGCCATTCTCAGCTTAGCAATTAATAATAACACCGCACCTGCTGAATCCCGAACGCATTTACCTACTTAAATAACATGCTGTTGCAGGTGGAGATTAAAACTACAAGACAATTTGTGTATGTGCATTAATACAGTGGACCACAATGTCATTCAATTCATTATGTGACTGAACCACATTTCATTGGAATTTACTTGCTAGTGGAGCCCTTAAATGATGTTTGATCCTGGTCCAATGCGAGGATCCTTGGCCAGATTTATACCTAGCTGATTCCGAACCACTTATTGTTTTTGTCACGATTGAAATCAATTATATACAGATTTGATGTATAAGGCACTGATTTATTGCTTCTACGGACATTTATTGATTGTGTAATCTAAATATTAATGGTATTGAAGGAACTAAATCCTAAATGGACAAAGAAGAGTGAAAGAGACACTTCAGAATTCACGATACATTCATTCCTGGAATGAAAGACAACACAGCTGCCAAAAATGTCTATTGCAAACGTACAGTCTGAAGCATTATCCTCACATGCTCATTAACAACCAGTAAAACTTCCTAAAGGACGATAAGAAATATGAAAAAATCTGAGGGTTACTGTCATTCTAATTTTGGCTTAGGAAAAGTCTGGACAAATGAAATCGAGATTATTAGCAATATAAGGCCCGTTTTGGATGCTGGAATACCAAATGCTGGATATGGTCAATTTTGGATGATGCTACAATTCTGGAAGATACATAATCTAGAAATGATTTGATTTTCAGGATATGGGCTGGACCCGTTTGGTTCACCCAGAAGATGACTCAGAAGATGCATAAATAATTTTAATTGTTTATTTCTTAATTTTTTTTGAAGACAGTGTGTATGTGTCTATATATACACACATACGCACACATGTGTATATATACACATGTATGTATATACACATGTGTGTATATACACACACATACACACATGTATGTCTACATACACACACATACACATATACACATATTTGTGTATATATATATTTATACATATACACATACATATTCACACATACACACATATACACACATTTGTGTATATATACATATTTACACATATACACATATACACATATACACACATATACACATACACATTTACACATATACACATATACACACATTTATGTAAATACATATTTACACATACACATATATACATATTCACATATACACATATACACACATTTGTGTATATATACATATTTACACATATACACACATTTGTGTGTATATACACACATACACACACATATATACATATTTACACATATACAAATAAACACACATTTGTATATATATACACACATATGTACATATACATATATTTGTGTATATATACACATATATGCACATATACACACATACACACATTTACTTATCTATCATGTCATGGATCTGACGAGATATTAAATTTGCTTTTGTAAAAATTGGAATTGGAATTGAAATTCTAATTCCACCTATTTAGGTGGAAGATGATACTCTCATTTTTGAAGCAAAATGGGAATTTCGGAATTCCAATTCCATTTTTATTCATGGACCCAAACATGGAATTTGGCATTATCCAGAATTAGATAATGCCAATTCCAGTCTAATTCCAGCCCCAATATAATTTGATAGTTAGGATTCAATTCTTTCAATTGTAAATATTAGTGTTATGGTGTATTCGTTTACTCCTTTTAAACTAGTTCATTGTATTATGTACTTACTAATATATTCTCTAAAAATTTACATATCTTACGCACGTAATATTACATGAAAATTAAAAGTACTCCTTCATTTTTAAAATACTTTAAAACCCAATTATAGACTTGATTAGTTGTTAGTTGAGATGAGGTTACCCAATGTTCTTTGAAGAATATTGAAAGAAAAAATAAGTAACTAAAATGAAAGGGAACATCAAAAAATGAAAACTTATTTAGGTGGGTGGTTAAAGTGTCTTTATTAGGACTATAAGTGTATAGGAGTAAGCAGAAAACTTATTTAGTTATTTAGGTGGGTGGTTCAAGTGTCTTTATTAGGACTATAAGTGTATAGGAGTAAGTAGAAAACTTATCTAGGTGGGTGGTTCAAGTGTCTTTATTAGGACTATAAGTGTATAGAATAAGCATATTTATGTCTTGAAACAATCTAATCAAAGCTTCAGACATATAACAAGAAATGAGGTAATTTATGTATTGTTTAAAAGGTTAGATCAATTTATTCAGTTCAATGTTTGGTTCGTAACAAGAATTATTTGCATTCTCTAAGTAAACAAATAATTATATAGGTACGTACTCAAATTTCTTATCTATATATAAGACTTTTCCACACTAATCCTTTTTTGTGGTTGTTCCTTTACATTTCTAGGCTTAACCTACATTAATGTATAATTCTTAAAAATCTATATTCAAAATTTTCTATTTTTTTTTTCTAGTAGAGTCACCATTTGTTGTTCCTTCTATATAAGCCACATTTTAGCTTTGAAAAACTTATACTCATCTTTCGCTTTCCCTTTTCCTTTCCTTATGTAGACTTTATTTGGCTAGTTTCTTTTTCATTTCTAGTTTAGTAATTCTAGAGGGAGGCATTTGAAGCTTTGTTACCCTAGATTTATCTCTTTAAATTTCATATTTAAAGCCCATAATCAAATATAACAAAATAGTGAATCTCAAAAATTCTGTTTTTATAATTGTACAAACTTTTTAAAATATGCTAGATGTTTAGCTCTCCCTAACATTCCATGGTCCTTATCTTTCCCAGAAATTGCATAGCTAGATATTTGATGTATTATTCACTGATAATATCGATCTATAATTAACTTCTCCATCCTTTTTACAAAATTTCAGAAAATTTGAAAGAGGCCTTAGCTTGTTTAATGGAATTAAATATATTTTCAAATGATTATGTACATTTATTTAAAACCTATTTTCTGTGGACTTTCAGGGATAGGTGTAGTTTAGGGGACGAGGACATGTTTTCAGTACGGGTATGGTTTAGGGCCAATTTTTAAGGGATGGTAGGGTACGATTATTGAAGAAATAGGTGAAATTTTATATATGTAGACAAATTTCAAATATATATATATGATAACATTGATAAAGCATTCATCATAGACATTTTAGAAGCTTAATGCATACCATTAGACTTGAGATGAGATTTCACATGTGAATTGATAAGAATGATAAAAAAATTCAAATGCTTTCATTGTCAATATATGACATACATATAGAAAATGCCTGAAGGCTCCAAATTGCAATCATGAAATGACATCAAATATTAAAATTTAAATACTATAACTAAACTACTCAACAATAAACATAAAAGTTCACAATAATATATAACTATTCATAATCAGTAGATGGTAGGCCTAAGAGTCTAAATCAAGTAAATTTAATGCCTTAACCTCCCCTTTCAATTGTTGTTCACTCCTACACCAGTTGCTCCTTCTCTTGTTGTTCTTCTCCTTTGTGAATGTGAAAATGGATTTCTTTTCTTATTTTTGGTTATTTTACACTTAGCTTAGGCTTCAATATTGTTAAATATAGTTTGGGTCTTTTTGTGGCCCGGCCAACCTTTTTTCAAATTTAAAAATGTCTTTTTTTAACACTGGTAGTCCAAAAATGGCTTGGACAATAAGGGACAGCTAGAAGTCCTTGGGATGGGTACAAGACTTCTAGTCATCCCCTACTCATCCTAAGAACTTCTACTTGTAGCCCCATACCCTGCTGCTCTGAAAGACAATATAGCTGCCAAACATGTCAATAGAAAATGTACAGTCTGAAGTATTATCCTCACATGCTCATTAACAACCAGTAACACTTCCTCAAGGACGATAAGAAATATCAAAAAATCTTAGGGTTACTGTCATTTTAATTTTGGCTTTGGAAAAGTCTGGATAAATGAAATTGAGATTATTGACAATATTCATTTGAAGAAATATATTTGAAAGATTTAGTAATTATTTGCATGTTCCAGATATTTTGGAAAGAACGAATCGTAAAATTCTAATCTTCCTATTTGAAACATTATAATTTGATATTTAGGATTCAATTATTTCAATTGTATATATTAATGTTATCGTCTATCCTTGTACTCCTTTGAAACTAGTTCATTGCATTATGTACTTAATAATATATTCTTTGAAAATTTACATATCCTATGCATGTTAATATTTAGCGATTTGTATGAATTAGTAGTTGAGAATTAAAGTACTCCTTTTTTATATAATTTTAAACCCAATTATAGAATTCATTACTTGTTAGTTGAGATGAGATTATTCAATGTTCTTTGAGGAATATTGAAAGAAAAATTACATTAAAAAAGGAAAGGGAACATAAAAATATGAAAACTTATTTAGATAGGTGGTTGAAGTCTCTTTATTAGGACTATAATTGTATAGGAGTAAGCAAATTCATACCTTCTAACAATCTAATCAAAGCTATAGACATCTCAGTAGTAATGAGGTAATTTCTCTGTTGTTTAAAAGGTTAGATCAATTTATTTAGTTCAATGTTTGGTTCATAACAAGAATTATTTATATTCTCTAAGTAAACAAATAATTACATAGGTACAGACTCTAATTTTTTTTTTATCTATATATAAATCTTTCATATTGATCCTATTTTGTGATTGGTCCTTTACATTTCTAGGCTAAACCTACATAAATGTATAATTCTTAAAAACTTATATTCAAAATTTTGTATTTTATTTTTCTACTAGAGTCATCATTTGATGTTCCTTCTATATAAGCCCCATTTTAGCTTTGAAAAATTCTTGTTGGAACTCAAATTCCTACTACCCCTTAATGTCATCAATCTGCATGGTCAAGTTCTACAACATATTGATAATTTCAGAATTAGAGACACTACAAATATGTTGCAGGACTTGATTATGCAGATTGATGATATTAAGGGGCATCCGAAATTCGAGTTCCAACAAGAATTGATTTTACAGCTAGAAGAATGGTCTTATCATGCCCATCTTCATGAGGAGGAAAAGATGGCTAATCATGCCCACCTTCATAAGATGGGGATGAAAGAAAAGTGGAAAGAATTTGGATAATGTTTTGTAAACAAATTGGCTGAAGAAAAAAAAGAATGAAGCAAAGCTTGATAGAGAGTTGAAAGCCCAAAGAGACAAAATAAGGTAAATTTTCTACTTGAACATTGTAAATTCAAATGGAGCATTATGAAAATGAGTTGCAGACACATGAACAGAAGTATGAGGAAGATTAAAGTAAGTCATAACATTTCATTTCCTCAAGAAATGTTGCATAAGTCAAGGTTAAATGTTTTTCATTCTTCCATCTTCCTATACTTGCCTATAAACATGTGAATCATTGCAATTTAAGGAGAAAAAGGTAAATATTTTAGTGAACCAGTAAATGGTTTTGATTAGCATGCTTTCTGCTAAGTTAGGCTAGGGTAGGTTAGTTTTGTGGTTTTCCTTGTTCCAATAAATGTTGTTGCATAGTTTGTTTTGATTAGTCTTAGTTTTCCAGTTTTCCTAAGTGTTTGTCAAAACACATGTTTCTAAGGAAAAGTCCCAATTCCAAATCACTCACTACATATATATTCTGAGATTAAAATGCATATTCATTCTGGGAACATATCGATCATTCTTGGGTGTTGATCCCATCAGCCATAAAGTTGTTTATTTGTATTGAAAACCTAGCTATTACATTCATTAAGGTTTTTATCCTTGCATAAATAGGATTTTGTTGCTGACAAATCACTGCCCAATAGATAGAAAAGGCTACTATTTTTTCTATTTAGCAGTCAAACATCCTTGAGAGGTCACCATAAATGTTACCAAATTTTCCCTTCATATGAAAATTTGGCTAAGAAACGACTATTTGTGATTGGCATGTGGATTCAAATGGGCTCTTGCAAGAGTTTGATCCCAGTATGCCATTAAGAGATAAAGATCTAGGTTGAGGAAGCCCCATGGTGCTTTGAGAACGAGGGTGAAAAGGTATGGCTAGGTGGAATTGAAAGAGAACTAGTTAGAATATGCGCTGGAGGTGTAGAGAAGAGAAAAAGAGTAAAAGAATTTATCCCACATTTATAGTGCGGATAACATATAATTTATTTTTATATCTCGGCGCACAACTAATCAATAGCCAAAGGAAAGCACCTTTTGGCAGACCAACTATGCATGAGGCAGTGACTTGGGAAACAAATAGAGGACGGGGAAAATATTTTGTGGGACCAAGAAAAGTGAAGGAGGACAGGTGTCAGTCATTTGTGATCCTATGGTCTAAAAGACAGAGGAAAGAAATTTTTTATAGGATCGTGAAAGAGGGGCACGTGGAGATGTTTGGCCAATAAAGGAGAGTGTCACGAAGCTAAGTTGAGTTAGTAGCCAGGTGAGATCACTGAAGCTCACAATCCCGCGGTTTGATACACCAAGGATGACAAGGATGTCGGGTTTGTGAGGTGATGCTATGTAGCAGAGCGGGGCCAATTGATCAAGTACCAAGAGGAGGCCACATAGACAGTCTAAGTCAGACTGAGTGGACAAGTGTCAACTCATCACTATCACATGATCCTAATGACAAGGAAAGAGAAACCCAATGGGATAGTGAGGTGCACACACATCGTGACCCATGCCAGTGAGATAGGTGGGTGACAAATAAGTGGACAAATCAGAATATGGGATGTAGTGTAAGAGATGAGGATTGAAATGGGCCACCAAGCCAAGTGACACTTCCTCGTTATCCCATGGCCTGACAGACCAAGGAGATAGAAGGATAGCGTGATAATGAGGCATTTATGCCTAGCATAGAATTAGGAAAGAGAAATAGTGGGTCAAACCAAGATAGGTGGTGGGTCCTTGTTATCCTGCAGTCTTAAATTCCAAGGAGAGAGGATGATATAGGGATAATGAGGCATTGGCACATGGCATAGAAGCACTAAAGAGGAAGATTGGCTCCAGCAAGGCTAGGTGGTAGCAACTCGCGATCCTGTTGTCTAACACACAAGTAGATGACAAGCATGATAGGATAGCAAAGAAATGATGCGTGGCTTAGAGGACAAGAAGAATGAAGAGTGGGTCCAATGAGATAGGTGTGAACAGTTCCTAATCTTGCAATCTGAGAGAAAGAGAGAGAGAGAGAGAGGGCTCCATGTAGCAAGGTGACCCCAGGTGTGGTCAAAGGCAAAGATGACCCAACAAAGACTAAAGAACAGACAGATCCAATGAATATCATAATCCTGTCGTGAAAGATGCATGGTAGATAAAACCCAGAGGATTATGAGATGTAGCTGGGTGTCCAAGCCGAGGCTAGGGTAAAAGCTGTGATAAGAAGGATAAAAGGAGCCCATATGACATATTAGGTGTTAACACATAGTAAAAGGTGGGGTCAAGATGGTCTTAAAGTATGCAGTCAGCCTAAACTTAGAGTCTATTGCCACATCATGGTCAAAAGGTGGCTGACTAAGTTATAAAGGTTGTTGAGCTTTGGTTTAAATGACGGGAAAAATGTGGTCACTTTTATAAAGGTCATTTTAACTTTTGTTAATATGACGGTGAAGGTGGTAGTCTTTTATGTGCACGCAAGGGATTTCAAGGGTTTCCACCAAAGTTCTATTAAATTCAAACCCTCTCTTTTTGCATGCTAGTCACATAAGGGTTTAACACTGAGTTTTAAAGTGATTAATGTAAGCTCAAGTCTAGTTTAGAGGGTACATCAATTAGTCGACACCAAATGGAAGACAAATAAGACCTGGTTTGTGCATGTTTTGAGCCACATATTATAAAAAAAGACCTTTTCCTCCATTTTTCTTTAGTTCAAATCTATTTTCCTAATTTTACAATTTGGCAAGGGAGAAAAGGCATCTTTGCGAAATGACAACATATTTTTCCATTTCATACTTAACTTTAGTGAGCAAAAGAAGGAAGTTCAAAATGGCAATAAATTGACCATTTCGCAAAGATTCCTTTTCACCCTTACAAAATTGTGAAATTAGGAAAATGCGATGTCTTGGCTCACACAAGAAGATAACATGACGAGTTGGATATGGCAGAGTTTTAGCCAATGGTGAATATATCTCAGATTAGTTATCTATGATATTATAGATATGGTCTTAAAGAAGTCTAAAATAATTGTTGGTTATTTCTGCGACCACTCAGCCCATCACCGATAACCAACCTGAGACATCCTTATAATAAGCTGAAATCTATTACAGTGGGTTAATAAGTTATATTATCTACAGGGCGGGATATCATGTGGTGTTATCCCTATTTTCCATTTCACGATTCTCTTTAGGCAAGGATGCAAACTGGCAAAACCTCGCAGGTTTTTCCATGTGGCTCCAGACAATTTGGTGATGTGGGCCAGTTCCTTACAATGTTTTCTCAAATTTTAAAGGTTGTGCATCTTCATGTTAATCAACGGATGTAGTTTTTTTTTCATTTGGTGAATCTCTTCAGGTTGACATGCGAAATGGAAAAGTTAGCAGGTCAACGACTAGGATGGAATAACACATCACATTATACTATGTTTTCAATATTTTATGTGGTCATTTTTGGCTTTCTATAAAATAGTGATGGAGATTTTTATGTTAGCATTCGTGGACCCACCGACACGTTCTTTTTCTATTTTGTCCCACTGTGAGGTGACAGTTAGTAAAGTATTTTTTCTATTTCACGCGGTCATTTTGGACCTTTTGTGAAACAAAAAAAAGGAGGGTTAAGTGCTTCCTTTTCATTTCACGTGTGGCGGGTTAACCTGATGTCTATATCATCCAGACAATTTTTTGCCAAAGTCGTAATTTGATTATATTTTAATTATGTTTTTTTAATAATAATATACATATAAGTATTAATATAATATAAATAATATTTCTACTTGGATATATTTTATTTATAGAAAGAATTATCTATTTTTAGTACAAATATTATTTTATTTTACACAATTAATATATTATAGACTATTGATTTTATTTTAATTTAGAAGTAGTTTAGTTTTTTAATTTTATTCACAATAATATTTTTTTTTCATTTAAAGATTTTAAATTGTATTGAGAATTATTTTATTTTTATATTCTAAAACTTAACAAAGCAACACAAAAAATATAAGGTAAGAATCTTGGAGATCCTATTGTTATCATGGAGGAACTTTTACTTGACAAAGTGGTGATAGGAAAATATAAGATCCACTTACGATCACCAATACCACTATCTCAATACATCTATGAAAAAAATTGCTTGCAAAAGATGCTCAACTGATCCCTACACACACACACACACACACCCATATATATGTATGTATATATATATGTATATGTATGTATATATATGTATATA
>MU223956.1:914105-929689 GCA_018584345.1 Thuja plicata | reverse complement strand
TATATATGTATATATATATATATAGACATATATATACACACATATATATATACACACATATATATATATATACACATATATATATACACACACACCCACACATACACATGTGCACCAACACGCACATTGGAATGCGCATGTACACGTGCATGCACATGCACACGCACACGCGTGCCCTCCCACACACATACACACATGTAACACACGAAACCACCTTTTTCAAAATATTTCAAATTCCAAAAGAGCGTCATTGTATTCCCAAGTTACGACTATTTCAAAAAATCACCTATAAAGAGCCTAAAAGTGGTCAAAAAGGGCCCACCCATCTTTAGCACATGAGGGTTAAGGTTTGGTCACATGACATGTAGTAATATTAGCAGAGGAGGTGAAAGGGTGGTCGCTCCATGCATCACCCCCATACTCATAATCAAAAAACATTACGGACAAACAAAATTACACATGGAGGTCACAACCCATGAATACCATCATTTGGGCAATAGAAGCTCACCACTAATTTGGAGATACTAACATATATGAAGAGAAAAAACAACACCCATGAAATAAATGTGGAATTTAAATTCCATTTCAAAGGCTTTAGTGGCTTCCGATGGGCCCATAGTGATAAAGTAAGTGGATTTTTTGTGTCACTAGTTCCAACAACAAACAAAAAATATGAAGTACAGGTTTGAGAACTATTGGCCAACCACTTGGGACCTCAAAAATGAATTGGTGAATTTTTTTAGCTAGAGAATTCATAGTTGACTTATCTAGTACGATGTTGGAGCACCCAGGAGAATAACATGCAAAGTAGAGACACTTTACAATCTGGAAAGACAAAAAAAATATAAAATAAATAAAAAAAATAAAAAAAAAATCCTATTACACCAAATGTGAATAAATAATTTATATTGAGACATATTATTATACTATGTACATAGCCTTACCATTTTTATATTTCACGTTCTTCATAAATTTGTTTATGAATACATATTTTATCAAGAGCACTCAACCAACCACAAGAAAAATGACAAGATTAATGATAAGAGTGGCAAAGGAGTGCCAGACTTTTGTGGGTAGTCCAAGTTATGCACCACAAGATATTGGAGGCCCACCTAGGAGGCAAATATAAAAAACTTAGTGACTCAATATGGTCCTCAAAATTAGAATCTAAATACACGAAAAAGTTATGCTTAAGTTCCAAGATAAGGAGCTCGTGGTTCAATATGAACCTCAGGAATAGAATATCGAGTGACCTTCATCATATCTTGTTTTTCTTAAATAAAGATGGGAAACCAATATAATAGAAAATAGTAATTGGAATTATTGTCGTGTAATCAAGACAAAGATAGAGTTTGTAGATATGGCTTGTGGTGAATACGAATTTGGATAGACCAAATTGAAAAATGAAACAAAAGAAGAGTATAATCAAATCCTATGCAACCACTATGGAATTTAAACCCCCAATATAAATTCTTAAGTGACTCAAAGTGGGCTCACAATAACAAAACATGTGGTTTGTAGGGCACTGGTTCCAACAACAAACCAAAAAGTAAAAATCATGGATTTGAGAACTATAACCCAACCACTTGAGACCTCAAAAAATAAACTGGTATAAATTCTGAGAAAGGGAATGCAAAGTTGACTACTCTAATAGCATGTCTGAACACTCTGGAAAGAACAACTTGCAATCCAAAGACACTTCCTAATACAAAAAGAAAAAATAAAAAATACTAATTCAACAAATGTAAATAATAAATTTAAATTGACAGATATTATCATACTATGTACATAGCCTTTCCACTTTCTCACTCCACTTTCTTCAATAATGTGTTTGTGAACACACATTTCATCAGAACACTCCACCAATCACAAGATTAGCTAGAATGTTGATGATTCTGGTGGCAAAGAAGTACCAGACCCTTGTGGGAAGTCCAAGCTATGCGCCTAGGATGCGAAGATGAATGCACCTAGCAGCTCAATGTGGTCCTCAGAAATAGAATTCCAAGACAAGGAGCTTGTGGCTCAATATGATCCTCAGAAATAGAATCTCGCGTGACCTTCATCATATCTGGTTTCTCTTAAACAGAGAAGAGAAACCTATATGATAGAAAATGGTTATTTCACCCATTATCATGTAATCGAGTCAGCGGGAAAGTTTGAAGATCTCTCTTGGGGTGAGTACGAATTCTAGTAGTCCAAATGGAAGAATGAAACTTTATTACAGATCACCACCAGCACTAACCCAAATTGAAAAGAAGCTCTGGATAGCAGCACTCTCAAAATCATGTCATGCGAGTCACCTTGAAGAATATGAAAACATTATCAATGAGATTCCACCTTTTCTAGCACAAGATAACTGTTATGAAATTTGCATATGAGTTTTTTCTACAATAACACTACCAGCAGCAGAGAGTAAAGAAAATAACATAATGCAACTTGAAGCCAAACCACAAAAACTACTACTCAATTATAAATTATGTATAAGAAGTAGAATTTATTATGGATAGGTTCTGTTGAATGGCGTGGATGGGTGGAGATGGATGGTTTGTGCCAACAGATTTTTATAATCAATTTATTTATTCTAACATAATGACTATATCTCAGAAAATGTTGGTGCACTGTTAGTTATCAGACTTCTTTTTCCAAGAGAAGCGTAGAGAGGTTAAATGGATACATAATAGAAGCGTTTCCACTCTAGATCTGCTTTGAAAAGAGTTCATAAAGCTTAAAGGTACCATGAGATCCATCCCAGAACACATGCATGCTTATATTGCTGCAAAACATATTATGTATATTAGTCTTTCCACAACTCACTTCTACATTAAACAATCCGGATCAACAACATGTTGACTTAGATTCGTTGAATCTTGCCCCAAGATTTTGGATAGATTCATTTCAATTTTCAGTGATACAATCACTAAATCAAAAAGAATAGAACTATATAATAATAGATTCTTTAAAGAGGGCAGTGTACCATAGGATTCAAGATTTTTAATTATATTCAATAATTCATCATAAGCAAGTTGGATGATGGTCACTTCCTTGAGTTTCGCATTGAGGAGAGTCATGAGTGACTTGGAAGCACTGTTATATGCCATAGCCAGCTAGTTTGCGATATCCAAACATTCCCCCTATGGTATACTCTAACCAATATATCTGGTATGCAGAGTACAACCCACAAATGGAATGTTGAAAGTAAGGAATTTTCTCGCCCCGCTGTTGTAAAGCTTGTTGGATTTTCAGAATTAAATCTGATTGCTTGAGCCTCTTTTGTTGACTTTTAATTCTCCCATGTTTTGTTGATAAGAGTAAATCAAATTTTATTATTACTTTTAGAAGATATTTTCAAATGTGATTTTATGTGGACTTTTAAAGATAAGTTCAAATCCGATTTTCTTCTTTGGAGAACAATTACTCTATAAAGCAAAGAATATCTTTTTTCTTTCAATAGACATGTAAGAAGTAAGTTTATTTGCAGCAGCAACAAATAGATTGTTTTTGTAAGTGCTCTATTTTATCAGAGACTTGTTTTTATTGCAGCAACAATTATTTGTAATCAATTGGTCTATTAAGCAGTGATTGCTTCAGATAATATTGTAAGAGTTTATAGAAGCTCTTTGAAGTTTTTATGTAGCCCCCAAGTTTATATTTCTTTGGAGAAGTTAATTTCCAGTTAATATATGCAAATAAACATGTAGAAGTTAATTTCCAGTTAAGTGAATTCTACCAAATTACATGTGCCTCTTTCCAATTTGGCAATCAGGGAACAGTCACTAGAATGAATAATGCAACCTACCCCTAAGGGACTAGGTTTTCCCTTTGAAGCTCCATCAAAATTCAATTTATACCAAGCCATTGAGGGAAGTTTCCACTTGCAGTTAGCTCTGAGGGTGGTATTTTCTTTAAATGCAATACCATTTGTGGGGGAGACTTAAACCCGAACCATTTTTTGATAATATAATCATCCCAGATAGTATAATACTTTTGTTGTACAATCTATAATTGGATCATAGCATTCATATCTCCTACTAGAGAGGCTTCAATACGATTCAGAAGTGAGGATGTGTCCAAAGACTTATCTTGGAAAATTATTTTGTTCCTTTCCTTCCATATTTCCCAAATCATAATTGAGGGAGTGACTATCCAAAAATTGCCATATAAATTGTTTTTGAAGAGTTGAGGCCATGAAGTGAAAAGTGAAACAATGTCATTTGGGAGAGCTACAGACCATCCCAGTTTTGCACAAAGCCATTTCCAACACTCCAATGCAAAGGGGCAAGTCAACAACATATGATTTGTATCCTCCTCATTGGTATAGCATAGAACACACCTAGAAAGGCCATGAAATACCACTTTCTTGAACCAATTGGCAGTTAGGATTCTGCCTTGGATTGCTGCCCAAAAGAAAATTCCTTCTTTGGGAAATAAAACTTTATTCCAACACAGATGATTGAAGAATTGTGGTTGTTTGTGAGAAGAAGTGTCTGAGATAATTAAGTATCCACCCTTTTCCTTATAATTTTCTGGTTTAGAGCCATTCCAAATGATTTCATCTTTACCTTCTTTGATCAGAAAGGATCTTCCCTTTAGTAAATTTTTCAAGTGAAGAAGTTCAGTTGGATCAATGTTAAGTTCTTCAAACTGTTTCCAGTGCGAAGAGCCATTAATGAAGTTTAGAGAGCTTAGAGAGATGTAACTTTTACCAGAGGGCCCCATTTCTTTGTTCAAATTTTACTAATTTTATTCTGACCTAGCATTTGATTTATGCTTGGAAACCCTCCCCATGAATCTTCCCAAAATTAGGAAGTAGAACCATCTTTGATGTTCCAAGTTATGTTATCCTCAATTAGATTTATTGAATTGGAGATAAAATTCCATATTCTAGATCCTCTAGGAAAATCAAAAACTTTGATAAATTTTTCATCCTCTAATTGATGAAAATATTTGCCTCTAAGAATTTTAACCCACTTGAGATTCTTCTCCTTTAATATTTTCCAATAAAGTTATGCTCCAAGTGCTTGATTCTTCCATTGTAAATTTTTGATGTAGGTACCCCCAACCTCAACTGGTGTGCAAATCTTATCCCAGGAAATAAGAGGGAACTTCCTTTTGGTGTCTATCCATTGCCAAAAAATTTTTTTTAGTCTTTTCATTATGTCCAATTAACTCCCAAATGGAAGAGAGAGGCAAGACATAAGATAAATGGGAATGGCTACTAGAGTGGCTTTGATCAGCACCACCCTTCCTGCCTAAAAGAGTCATCTTGATTTCCAAGAATTTATCTTCCTGTTCAATATTTCCCCAACTGGTTTCCAAGAAGTTTCAGATCTAAGGACTTTATCTATAGGAATTCAAAGGTATAAGCAGGGAAAGTGACTAATTTTGAACTTGAAAACCTTTTTAATGTTCTGTTGAGTTTTGTTTCTGGTGTTGATAAAGTATATTGTGTTGGGAATATTGTTTTGAAAGCTATAATGGAAATAATTATTGTTTTGTCATTGATGTCAAACCTTAATTGGTGAGACTATTTCTATCTATTTGAGTACCATATCTATTTGATTTGAAGAAAAGGATAACAAGAAGACCGAGGGAAATGGTTGAGTTATAAGTAAACACAAGGGTACTTGATCATTTGGCACATTGGAAACGTGATTTGTTGTTTATCTTTCACTGACAGTTCACTATGAGGTTGATGCCAAGAAAAGCAAAGTTGATGATGACTGAAGCCAGTGATGGCTGAGCACAAGTGAAATGTTGAGGAATACAGAGGTGACCTGAGCGGAAGAACACAGTGTTGGCCCAGCAACATTATTTTGATAATTGATGAGATTTGAGATCTCTGGCTGACATTATTGAATTTATTGGAATATGTGAAGTTTGTTAAGGACATTTAATTTTGGTCCTCATTAATTATATGCATGGGAAAATGTTATTAACACATGGATCCAAGATTTAATTGGTGATTTTATTGGAGAAATAAATTAAATGTAATGATGGAAAGATTTGTTGGATCTGACCTAACCTACTTGATCTATGATCTTGATTAAGCGGAAAAAGATTTATTGGACCTAGATAAAGAGGGATACAGAGCTGTGCATGTAGAGTATGCAAGAGGCTTGCATTGTTAATTGAGTGGCTGACAAGATCTAAGCAAAGAAGGCTAAGCAGAGAAGCAGAGAGATATTTCTTGATATATTTCCAAGTAGATCTAGAGTTTGAGATGAGAATAGAGGCCACTCAGTGAATTAGCAAAAGAGCTAAATTGGTTTTGGATTGCAAATTAAGTTGTATGAATCAGATCAAACCTTCTGATTACTTTCTAACCATTGTATCAGTTTAAATCCTTTAACAAGGTTGACCTAACAGTCATTGTATAAATCCTTTGAGCAAGGTGACATTCAGATTGGAATTTTCTAAGTCCTTTAACAAGGCCACTTCTGACAAGGTGATTAAATTCTTTAACCAGGTCACATTTGACAGTGTGTTTTGTAACCTTTAACAGGGTTGGCTCCTAACAAAGCTCACTTTAGAAGAATGAAATTTTGGTAGCATGTTACTGGTGGTTTTTCCCATATTGGGTTTCCACGTTATATATCACGGTCTCAAAATGTTTGAATGTTTAAGTTGTGTTTTACTGTTAAGTCTCTGCAAGCTTATTTCATTAGTACAGTAAATTGCACACTTTTATGTTATTGTTGCTGAGTAGATCTGAATTGTTTAAATTGGTATAAAGTTCTAAATGGACACATCTAGACCCAAGGATAAATGATTTGAACACCCCCCTCTTAGTTATTCTAAATTCATTCTAATAATTGGTATCAGATCTTAGTTCTCCTGAAATAGTTTGAAGGTACTCAGAGCAAAAGATCAAGCTGTATAAGAGGGAGGTACCGAAGTTGAACAAAGATAAATTTCTTGCATGAAAATTTTTGATGAAATTTCACTTGGCTGGTCTTGGTGATTCTGCTAAAATTCATGTTGATCAAGAATATGTATCACCTACTGGAGCTCTCAATGCTGCATAGTTAAGAGAAAAGTAAGAACATAATCAAGCAATGTTGGAGATGCATCATCCCTAAACTATCATGAGTTTGAAGACATAAAGGACTATACAAGAACAAAGAAAATATGGGATTCCATTGAAACCATCTATGGAGGTGACACAAATGTGCTAAGAGACAAATCTAAAATCTTGAGAGGTAAGTTTGATGAAATGAAAATGCAAGAAGGAGAAAATATAGTTTCATATTATGGTAGGATAAAGGAAGTTGTAAATGCTATTAGAGGAGCTAAAGGAATAGTTGATGATAACACCATAATGAGCAAGGTACTAAGAACACTTCTTCCTATTTATGCTATTAGAGTATCTACAATTTAGGAATTGAGATGTACTCCTAACAATAATTTGACCTTGGAAAGTTTGGTAGAAAGACTTACTACATTTGAGATGTCAAATTTTGATAACTATACTCCACAAGCCATTGAATCTGCATTCAAGTCCTAGATGGTCCTCAAAAATTCAAACAAAGGAAAGAAATGTGTGGATAGTGACAGTGACACTTCTGATGATGATCTAGAAGAACTTGAGGCACTTATGGCAAGAAGAATATCTAGAGGAAAAGGAAAATTCAAAGGTAAACTTCATATTATCTATTTTTCATGTAACAAGGCTGGTCATATTACTGCAAGATATCCTGATAAGAATGACAAAGATGAAAGAAGGGATTGCAAGTATAAAGACATAAAGGATGTCTGCGACTTCAGGAAGTACAAGGATTACAAAGATAAAGGTAAGAAATTATGCTATATAGCTGAAGAAGCTTCTAACAATGAATCTAATAAATCTAATGAAAATGATATAAAAGTTGTGTATGTTGCAATGAAAGATGATTCTGATGATGAGAAAACTGCACTAATTTCTTATATAAGCAAAGGTGATCGTTGGATTATTGATAGTGGTTGTTCACATCACATGACCAGTGATAAAGATAAATTTGAAACCTTAGATGAGTGTAAAGGTGGTTATGTTAAATTTGGGAAGGATCAATTCAATTGACAGACAAAATCAGATGTGATGATGTATATTGGGTTGATGATCTTAAGTATAACTTATTGAGTGTTCCATACGTGAATACTTCTGGTTACAGAGTTGAATTCCATCACATGAAAGCAAAGATATATGATGCCAATGGAGAATTAGTTGGAGGTGGTGAGCAGACAAAAGGTAACTTGTTTTATCTAGACTTAGCTAATGAGACATGCTTATTTGCACAATATAGTGATGTTTGGTTATGGCATAAAAGGTTGTGTAATGTAAAATTTGATAACTTGGTAAGCATAATAAAATTGAAAAAGGTTAGAGGGCTGCCTAAGTTAAAGAAACCTGAAAATGCAATGTGTAAGCAATGTCCATTGGGAAAGATGACTAAATGTAGTTTTAAGAGAAAAACTCATACGTATGAGGAAATTTTGGAATTGGTTCATACTGACCTTTATGGAGCTATTGGTGAGAAAAGTTACTGGGGAGACAAATGTTTTACCTTATTTGTTGATGATTACTCTAGAATGATGCTTGTTATGTTTCTTAAGGAAAAATTTGATGCATTCTAGTTGTTTAAGTGGTACTTGGCAAAAGTTGAAAAAGAGACAGGTAAGAGTCTAAAATGTCTGAGATCTGACAGAGGTGGCGATTTTATTTCTAATTAGTTTAAAAAGTTTTGCAATGACAGAGGGATAAAGAGACAGATTTGTGCTCCTAGGACTCCACCACAGAATGGTATAGCTGAAAGAAGAAATTGATCTATCATGGATTGTGCCAAAACACTAATGATGGAGAAAAATGTTGCACATAAATATTGGAGATAAGCTATAGGTACAAAAGTCTACACCCTGAACCAAGTACAAGTCAAGAAAGGTACAAATGTTACACCTTATGAGCTATGGTATGGATATGCACCTAGTGTAAGCTACTTTAAAGTTTTTGGAAGTAGATGTTTCATACTAAAGGATAACAGAAATGGAAAACTTGATGCTATAGGTGAGGAAGGCATATTTCTTGGATATTCAACTAAAATCAAAGCTTACAAGTTTGAATTCTAACACTAACAAAATTGTGGAAAGTGCTAATGTTAGAATTGATGAATATGCAGAAAGAAATGAAGCTGAAAGCATGACTGAGCTTGAAAGTTAAAAATAATTCACCTATCCTGATGAGGAATATTCTAATGAAACTGAGAATGAAGTTGCCAAGCAACAAACTTCCCCTGCCAAGACACAAAATGAAATTGTCGGGCAACAGGAGGTGATTGCGGAGTTATCTGATGGAGATGCCAAGTTAGAGTTTTAACCTGAATTGAACATGAATGATCAATCTGAAATAGAGAAAGAACCTACTTTGGCAAAGTATGTTAGAAGGCACCATAAACCTGATCAAATCATAGGAGTAAATGATTCTGCAGTCGTGACAAGAAGAAAATTGAGAGAAGATACCTCTTTGTTATGTGACTTTGAGCCTAAAACAGTAAAAGATGTGTTAGATAATGAAGACTGGATTCAAGCCACGAACAAAGAAATTGAACAGATTGAAAATAAAAATACTTGGACACTTGTACCGAGGCTGAATGATAAAAATGTAAATGGTACTAAATGGGTATTCAGAAACAAGCTAAATGAACATGAAGAGGTAACAAGGAATAAAGCTAGACTGGTATGCAAGGGTTATGCACAAGAGGAAGGAATATGGAGAGACATTCTCTCTAGTTGCAAGATTGGAAGGTGTAAGAACCTTACTTGCATATGTAGCCTACAAAGGATTTAAAGTCTATCAGATGGATGTAAAGTCAACATTTCTAAATGGCATATTAAAAGAAGTATACATTGAGCAAGCTGATGGATTTGTTGACCCAAGCAAAAAAAATATGATTTGCAAATTACACAAAGCACTATATGGACTGAAGAAACCACCCAAAGCATGGTATGAGAGATTGCACAACTACCTGATGAAAATTGGATTTTCTAGAACCAATGACAACAACAATCTATATTTGAAGACAGAGAAAAGTAAAGGTACTTTATTAGCTGAAATTTTTGTTGATGACATTATGTTTTTTGGACAAGATATGTTATGTCAAGCATTTGCAAAGGAGATGCAAACTGAATTTGAGATGTCTATGTTTGGTGAGATAAAAAAATTTATTGGCTTAGAAATATATCAAATGAAGAAAGGTATCCATATTACTCAATCAAAATATGTCAATGAGATACTAAAATTTTTTGGAATGGAAGATTCAAAACCAGTGAGTAGAGCCATGGCTACTGGACAAAAGTTAACCAAAATTGATGAGTCAAAAGAATTAAATCAAACACTGTATAGATCAATGATTGGAAAATTGCAATATGTTGTACATAGTAGACCTGATATTGCATTAGCTGTTGGAATTGTTGTTATATTTTTTGCCAATCCCAAAGAAAGTCATATGATGGCAGTAAAAAGGATTCTGAGATACTTGAAAGGAATAGATGACTATGCTCTGTATTACAAAAGGAATGATAAATTTGAACTCAAAGTTTATACTAATTCTGACTGGGATGGAAATGTTGATGATAGTAAAAGCACCACAGGAGGAGCATTTCTTTTGGGAAAAAGATTAGTTTTATGGACAAGAAAGAAATAGAACTACACCTCACAATCTACAGCTGAAGCTGAGTATGTGGAAGCAACAGTTAATTGCTCTAATATTGTGTGGTTGAAGATACTACTAAAAGGTACGAAAGAAGAGATCACAAAACCATTTGTCATATATTGTGATAACACGAGTGCCATTAATATTTATAATAACCCTGTAATGCACTGTAAGACAAAACATATAGCTATCAAGTATCATTACTTGAGGGAGCTAGTTCAAAAGAAGGAAGTGAGACTGGAGTATGTGAACACTAAGGAATAGTTAACAGACATATTTACAAAGGCACTACCCAAGGATGCTCATGAGTATCTATGAGGTAAATTAGGGGTGATTCTCCTAACTGATTTTAATTAGTTCAAAATGGTACTGTTGCATCAAATGTCATATTTTAGAATATTTTTTCACATTGATGCATAGGCAGTCACACTTTAGGATGCTGCCTAAAGTTGTGAAAGATAGACAAGGACAGTAAAAGAGTATCAATCATAAGCAAGATGACAGGAACAACATGATACAGAGTTTTGAATAGAAGAATCTCCATGATGAACATGTCAACGTCTTTGGCATTGTTGTCAAAGAGGGAGAAATTACTAAGAAAGATAGAGGGAGAATTTTATTGAGAAAGGAAGAGATTACTGAAAAGAGATTGATGAAAAAAAACATAAAGACATCAATGTGATCATAGACACAGAGGGAGAAATTTTTTTACAGATAAGAATCAGAATGAAGCTAAAGAAATTAATGTAAATTTGTTCATACAAGGAACACAGGCAGTTTTTGGATTGTATGGTAACTATGGTTGTAGATTATTGTTTAATTGTTTAGTGTTGTCATCAATGCCAAAGAGGGATATTGTTGGAAAGATTGTTTTGAAAGCTATAATGGAAACAATTGTTGTTTTGTCATTGATGTCAAACCTTATCTGATGAGACTATTGATATCTATTTGAGTACCATATCTATTTTATTTGAAGAAAAGGATAACAACAAGACCGAGGGAAACGGTTGAGTTATAAGTAAAGAAAAGGGTACTTGATCATTTGGCACATTGGCAAAGTGATATGTTGTTTATCTTTCACTAACAGTTCACTGTGAGGTTGATGCTGAGAAAAGAAAAGTTGATGCCCAGCGAAGCCAGTGATGGCCGAGCACTAGTGAAATGCCAAAGAATACAGAGGCGACCGAGCGGAAGAACACAGTGTTGGCCGAGCAATAGTATTTTGATAATTGATGGGATTTGAGATCTCTGGCTGACATTATTGAATTTATTGGAATATGTGAAGTTTGTTAAGGATATTTAATTTTGGTCCTCATTAATTATATGCACGAGAAACCGTTATTAACACATGGATTAAAGATTTAATTGGTGATTGTATTGGAGAAATAAATTAAATGTAATGATGGAAAGATCTGTTGGATCTGACCTAACCTAAGATCTATGATCTTGTTTAAGCGGAAAAATATTTATCCGACCTAGAGAAAGAGGGATACAGAGAGATACAGAGCTTTGTATGTAGAGTATGCAAGAGGATTACATGGTTAATTGACTGGCTAGAAACATCTAAGCAAAGAAGGCTGAGTAGAGAAGCAAAGAGAGATTGCTTGATGAATTTCCAAGCAGATCTGGATTTTGAGATGAGAATGGAGGCCACTTAGTGAATTAGCATAAGAGCTAAATTGGATCTGGATTGCAAAGTAAGTTGTATGAATCAGATCAAACTTGCTGATTACTTTCTAACCATTGCATTAGTTCAAATTGTTTAACAAGGTTGACCTAACAGTCATTGTATAAATCCTTTGAGCAAGGTGAAATTTAGATTGGAATGTTCTAAGTCCTCTAACAAGGCCACTCCTAACAGGGTGATCAAATCCTTTGACCAGGTCACATTTGATAGTGTGTTTTGTAACCTTTAACAGGGTTGTCTCCTAACAGGGCTCACTTTAGAAGAGTGAAATTTTGGTAGCATGTTACTGGTGGTTTTTCCCATATTGGGCTTTCACGTTATATCGTGTTGTCAAAATGTGTGAATGTTTAAGTTGTGTTTTACTGTTAAGTTTATGCAAGCTTATTTCATTAGTACAATAAACTACACACTTTTATGTTATTGTTGTCGAGTAGATCTGAATTGTTCAAATTGGTATAAAGTTTTAAATGGGTACATCTGGACCTGAGGATAACTGATTCACCCACCCTCTCAGTCATTCTAAATTCATTCTAACATATTGTTGATTTACCTTTATTGGCCTCTTGAACCGATGCCAGAGTATACTTATCCAAATTTTCTTTCATAACTAAGGCCTCCTTGATATTACCATTTCCAAATTGGAGTATGTCGTCAACAAATTATTGATGAGTTATAGCCTTAACCAATGAAGTAATTTCCCCTCCCTGAATATTTCCTTTGTTGTGCTGACTGATAAGCCTTCACCCTAAGGCTTCTACCATGATAATAAAAAGAAAGGGGGAAAGGGGATATCCCTGCCTAATTCCATTAGTTCCTTAAAAAAAAACCCACACGGGTGCCATTTACCAAGATTTAGAACTTTGGAGTAGAGATGCAGTAATAAATAAGGTTTATCCAAGCTTTAGAGAACCCAAACTTCTCCATACATTTTGAAAGAGACCTCCAATGTACTTTATCATAAGCCTTTATTATGTCTAATTTGATAATCATGTTGGGTTGTTTGTTACATTGAAATGAGTGGATGGCCTCTTGTGCAATGATAATTCCATCAAAAATTGACCTCCCTAGAACAAACCATATTTGTTCCTCACCAATGATTTTACTCATAACCAATTTTAATATATTAGCTAAAGCTTTAGAAAGGATTTTAAATAAAGTATTACATAAAGCAACGGGTCTGAGTTCATCCATACAAGAGGCATTTTATTTCTTAGAAATTAAGGGAATGAAAGTGTTGTTGGTTTCAGTTAAGAATCTACATGAGGAGCGACCTGCCTCCAGAGCCTCAGTATGTTCCTTCACAAAAATGTGCCAGCATTTCAGGAAGTAGTAGGGAGGAAATCCATCCGAGCCAGAAGCTTTATCTGGAGCCATGTGAGAGAGAATCTCCAAAATCTCCTTCTCAGAGAATTTGGAAAGGACAAAAGAGTTGTCTATTTCTGAAATGAGTTTTGGAATGTCTCTAAGCAATTCATCTTGTACTGTGAAGTGAGATACCTCATAATTATTTAGTTATTCTATGTAAAAGCTAACAATTTCCTTGTGAATCTCATTTTGATCTTGTAGGATAGTGTCATTCTGCTTGGAAATTTGATAAATTCTGTTGATGTTGGGGCATTGTTTTGTGCTATTATGGAAGAATTTAGTGTTTGTATCCCCTGCTTCTAGCCATCTCTCGTTGGATTTTTGCTTCCAAACAAATTCTTCCTTAGCTAAAATATCTTCATAAGCTCTTAATAGTTCTTTTTCTAGATCATATATTTCCTTAATCATTCCCAACTACATAATCGAACCATTCAGATCCTTGATCTTGCTCTCCACCTAAAATTTTAAAATAAAGATATTGTTAAAGTCCATTTTGTTCCATATGAGTATATTCTGTTTGACATATTTGAGTTTTGAAACAAACAAAAATAATTTTGAACCTTTAATTCTAAATTTCGTCCACCAATCTAAAACTAGACTTATAAAATTATCATCTTTAAGCCACATGTTTTCAAATTTGAAAGGGCAAAGCAAAGGCTTGTTTTCATCGAGGATTTCCAATTGAATGGGAAAGTGATATGAACCTGAGGTTGGAGAAATAGAATCTTTAAGATCAAAGGGAAAAAGAGAAAGATCTCCTTTGAAAAAGAATCTATCTATTTTCTCAGCAATATTACTAGAGCCCAGTCTTTTTTTATTCCAAGTGAACTTCCCAGTTTTTAGTTCTATTTCCAACATTGTTTCTACATGTAGCCACTCTTTGAAGTCTCATTGAGATTTTGATTCCCTTTGATAACATCCCAATTTATATAAGGGATGAACAATGGCACTAAAATCTCCCCAATGATGACACTTTCATTTACATGATCCTATACGCGTTCACTTAATTCTGACGAGACTTCCAATTTCCTTCTCCTTAGATTTGGGCCGTATACATTTATAATGTAAAACTGGAGATTGGAAGCAAGAATCCCAATTCCCCCCAAATCCAATTTGAGTTCTTTCTATGACTGATAAATCTAACATATCTAGGGTTCCATAAAATGGCAATACCTCCAGAGGATCCAAGCACATCATATCCCTCTACAAACTAGTCTCTGAGAGATTTGGAGAAGATGTAGAGTTGTTCTATATTCATCTTTTTTTCCTGTAGAAGTACTAAATATGGTTTGGCCAACATGATGCATCGTTTCACTATTCACTGCTTGTTAGGAGCACTAAGGCCCCTAACATTCCAAGAAAGATCTTTCATTGGGACCTGGGAAGGAACTTCCCCTTCTCTACATTTAAATAGGTTGTGTTTTGGATTGTTCTGGGTCTTCGCCGTTTTCCATTCTTAGTGTGACCATGGATTTTCTTCCTTTTTTTCTTCTTCTTCTTGATCATTCCAAAATCAAGAATTCGTCTGTTGTTAAGAGACTTTTGTACTCCAAACGCGTGAGAAATAGCAGCAAGGTCATTATCTATTACATTAGTTCCATCTGAAACCTTGTCCACCAAGGGGACCTGCTCAGCAACATTTATAGGGATGCCTTCAAAATCCATATCCTCCTTCTTAGAGATATCTAAATATTTGTCTTTGTAATATACCAATCCTTCAATATTATTCCATTTTTCATCTTCCTCAACATAATCCACCTCAAGCAGTCTTTCTACAAATAAAAATGAGTTATTCTCCTTTCCTAGGCCACTGATTTGAACTCCCCCAAAGAGATCATAGACCACTTGAA
>MU223956.1:881719-914007 GCA_018584345.1 Thuja plicata | reverse complement strand
TGGCTCTTAGTCTTGATGATTTCCTAGTTTCCAAACTATGGCAGGTGGATTCAAAGTCAGTGGTATCTACCTTCATTATGGGAGGAGAAACCAAGGTTTTAACCTTTTGGATTAGTGAATTTTTATCAGAAGAGGAACCAGATATATTCTCTGACTTTTCCATATGCCATAAGTCACTAAGCTTGGTTTGTAAAATGTCGTCCTCCTAAATATCTATGTGGTTATATGTATCTTCATTTGGAGAGATGTGTTCCTGAAAGGAGCTCCCCTCATGAAACAACCCTGAACCTGACCTGAAGTTCTCTTTCACTTTCTGGATCACACTTTGATTAGATGTATTTTTCAGAATGATTAGTATGTTCTACTGAAGAACTTCCTTCATGAAACATTACTTGCCGTGGAAAAATAGTCTCTTCTTCCATAACTTGGTCTGTCAAATTAGATATCATCTCAACTTACACCTCATTGAATCATAGGGTATAAAATTGTTCTGCAGCCTTTGAGTTCAATCTACAATACGAGAGGGCAGGACATCTTTACTTTGTGTAAAGGTGGGATAAGAATTCTTCTATCCTAAAGGTGTGGAGAGTATAGAACCCTGAATAGTAAGTAACAAATTTTTCTTTTTGAGAGGGGGACATGTGTTTGTGATGGAGTAGGAGTCGTTAAAAAACTACATTGATGAGCCTAGGCTTTGCTGCTGATAGTTGTCGAGAAAGTTAAAAAAAGAATATTTGGCTTCATACATGAGAAAATTGTGTCCATAAATTTATAGTAAAGAATCCAAAGGAAAAATCTCATGACTTTATAGTTTTCCACTTCAGGGACTGAAATTGAAAGTGTTGTGCTTGACAAGAATCCTACCTCAGGGAAAAAGGTCAAATCCTCAATCTGATAATTTCCAGTGTCTCTTTTTAACTCCATCCCACAACTATTATTACCATATAGGTCTCTAACTAACAAAGCAACATTTATGCTTGGCCTTGATCAGTGAGGGCCATCAAGTTGGTTCTGTGGAGAATTATACTTAATGAACTGGACCCAGATCCCAAATTTTGAGATGATTTTCAATGATCTAGGGAGTTCTTTGGTGAGATTCATGAATAGACATAAATAGACTAAGGCTTAATTATGAATAATATTAAGCTTGAGGAAGTTACCCAGCTTGTTAGCCATGATTTCCAGACTCCTTGTCTCTCTGTACTATGCTAGGAGTTTTTTTGAGTGCTATCCACATAAGGATAAACTTTATAACATTCTTTGAGCTGTCAAAATTGGGGGACCAGTGCTGCATGTGAACGCCTGAGTTGTTATAGAACCATGACTTGATTCGAAAAGTGTCATCTCCAAATTTTTTCTCTTTGAAGGTGACAAGAAATTATCCATGGTCATCGTGTAAAGATTCAACCTACGTCAAATTAGACCAGTTAGGATATACCCAAATAGAAAAATGTGTACAAGAGACATTTAAATTCCACATTTTGCATATCAGAGTGTGATGGGCTAAAAGATGTCTTCTTTTCTCTAGTGAATTCTTCGAGAAGGTGATGGAAATCTCCTCTAAGCTTAGGCATGGGTGTACCTCTTTTGAAAAAATTATTGACTTCCTTACCCAACTATTTGTCTCTTTGATTTTAGGAAGTGAGGACATATTTTCAAAAGAAGTTTGTATTTGTGGCAATGATTGTAAACTTGAAGATAAATTACCAACAGGTCTCCACAAGTTAAGATATTTTTGATTGGAAGCAAGAATCCAAACTCCCCCCAAATCCAATTTGAGTTCTTTCTATGAATGATAAATCTAACATATCTAGGGTTCCATAAAATGGCAATACCTCCAGAGGATCCAAGAACATCATATCCCTCTACAAACTAGTATCTGAGAGATTTGGAGAAGATGTAGAGTTGTTCTATATTCATCTTTTTTTCCTGTAGAAGTAATAAATATGGTTTGGCCAACATGATGCATCGTTTCACTATTCACTGCTTGTTAAGAGCACTAAGGCCCCTAACATTCCAAGAAAGAACTTTCATTGGGACTTGGGAAGGAACTTCCCCTTCTCTACATTTAAATAGGTTGTGATTTTGGATTGTTCTGGGTCTTCGCCATTTTCCATTCTTAGTGTGACCATGAATTTTCTTCCTTTTTTTTTTCTTCTTCTTGATCATTCGAAAATCAAGAATTGGTCTGTTGTTAAGAGACTTTTGTACTCCAAACGTGTGAGAAATAGCAGCAAGGTCATTATCTATTACATTAGTTCCATCTGAAACCTTGTCCACCTAGGGGACCTTCTCAGCAACATTTATAGGGATGCCTTCAAAATCCATATCCTCCTTCTTAGAGATATCTAAAGATTTGTCTTTGTAATATACCAATCCTTCAATGTTATTCCATTTTTCATCTTCCTCAACATAATCCACCTCAAGCAGTCTTTCTACAAATAAAAATGAGTTATTCTCCTTTCCTAGGCCACTGATTTGAACTCCCCCAAAGAGATCATAGACCACTTGAATTATGGGAGAAATAGGAGAATGAACATTTAGAGCTTCAGAAGGTACCTCCTTTCCTCTTTCTGCATTTTATTTATGATGAGGATGTCCTTTTCCAATCAGCTTGAGAGGAATGATTCCTCCTTTGATTCCGTTCCTATATGTGGATTTTTTGGTATATTCTTCCTGATCTGGCTTTCTATTCTTTAATTATTTGGCTCTTAGTCTTGATGATTTCCTAGTTTCCAAACTATGGCAGGTGGATTCAAAGTCAGTGGTATCTACCTTCATTATGGGAGGAGAAACCAAGGTTTTAACCTTTTGGATTAGTGAATTTTTATCCGAAGAGGAACCAGATATATTCTTTGACTTTGCCATATACCATAAGTCACTAAGCTTGGTTTGTAAAATGTCATCCTCCTAAATCTCTATGTGGTTATATGTATCTTCATTTGGAGAGATGTGTTCCTCAAAGGAGCTCCCCTCATGAAACAACCCTGAACCTGACCTGAAGTTCTCTTTCACTTCCTGGATCACACTTTGATTAGATGTATTTTTCAGAACGATTAGTATGTTCTACTGAAGAACTTCCTTCATGAAACATTACTTTCCATGGAAAAATAGTCTCTTCTTCCATAACTTGGTCTATCAAATTAGATATCATCTCAACTTACACCTCATTGAATCATAGGGTCAATAATTGTTCTGCTGCCTTTGAGTTCAATCTAGCAATACGAGAGGGAAGGACATCTTTAATTTGTGTAAAGGTGGGATAATAATTCTTCTGTCCTGAAAGTGTGGAGAGTATAGAATCCTGAATAGTAAGGAACAAATTTTTCTTTTTGAGAGGGGGACATGTGTTTGTGATGGAGTAGGAGTCGTTAAAAAACTACATTGATGAGCCTAGGCTTTGCTGCTGATAGTTGTCGAGAAAGTTAAAAAAAGAATGTTTGGCTTCATACATGAGAAAATTGTGTCCATAAATTTATAGTAAAGAAGCCAAAGGAAAAATCTAATGACTTTATAGTTTTCCACTTCAGGGACTGAAATTGAAAGTGTTGTGCTTGACAAGAATCCTACCTCAGGGAAAAAGGTCAAATCCTCAATCTGATAATTTCTAGTGTCTCTTTTTAACTCCATCCCACAACTATTATTACCATATAGGTCTCTAACTAACAAAGCAACATTTATTCTTGGCCTTGATCAGTGAGGGCCATCAAGTTGGTTCTGTGGAGAATTATACTTAATGAACTGGACCCAGATCCCAAATTTTGAGATGATTTTCAATGATCTAGGGAGTTCTTTGGTGAGATTCATGAGTAGACAAAAATAGACTAAGGCTTAATTATGAATAATATTAAGCTTGAGGAAGTTACCCAGCTTGTTAGCCATGATTTCCAGACTCCTTGTCTCTCTGTACTGTGCTGGGAGTTTTTTTGAGTGCTATCCACATAAGGATAAACTTTATAACATTCTTTGAGCTGTCAAAATTGGGGGACCAGTGCTGCATGTGAATGCCTGAGTTGTTATAGAAGCATGACTTGATTCGAAAAGTGTCATCTCCAAATTTTTTCTCTTTGAAGGTGACAAGAAATTATCCATGGTCATTGTGTAAAGATTCAACCTACGTCAAATTAGACCAGTTAGGATATACCCAAATAGAAAAATGTGTACAAGAGACATTTAAATTCCACATTTTGCATATCAGAGTGTGATGGGCTAAAAGATGTCTTCTTTTCTCTAGTGAATTCTTCGAGAAGGTGATGGAAATCTCCTCTAAGCTTAGGCATGGGTGTACCTCTTTTGAAAAAATTATTGACTTCCTTACCCAACTATTTGTCTCTTTGATTTTAGGAAGTGAGGACATATTTTCAAAAGAAGTTTGTATTTGTGGCAATGATTGTAAACTTGAAGATAAATTACCAACAGGTCTCCACAAGTTAAGATATTTTTGTATGGGGCCTAGGGAAAACCCAACACCAACCAACCTTGCTAACAATGCAGAAACAACATGTAGTGAGAGAATAAAATATAGTGATCCTTTTATAATAACTTGGTCAAAATCATTACATGCCGGGCTGTAAGGCCTTCCGGGTTTCAGCCATATATTCAATGAATTATAATAAGATCTTCATACAACAAAGATCATAGATGTTTGATCTCAATATCTAAACATTATCTTTCTTGCTCTAAGATTTATCCCAAAACTAAGAACATACAACCAAATATATACAAGAGCTCAACAATGAATTTGGTGATCAAATCCATAAGAGAGACCCAGATTTAGGTCCACACAGATTCCAATGAGAGATCCCAACTCAACTTAGTAAATGAAATTAAATGAAGAAGTCGGCCAAAGATCCAACTCCCAAAATAACAGTCTCTGGAAGATGGTTACAGAAAATCAATAACTCATCGGTAAAGCATAACCGAGCACTAGAGAACCCATCAGTAAAGCATGAACCAACAATAGGAAACAAACATACTTGAGCAATAGAACCCAAGTGACAGAGACAAGCATGCCTGAGTAGCAGAACCGGAGCGACAGAGAACAAATTAAAGAACTGAAAGCAAAACATCTTTTTTGTTGTGCAGGATTGCCAATGACCCAAGATTCTCCCACATTAGACACCTAGGGTAAATAGAAATGATTCCCTAAATCATGTATCAGGTCCAACCTGAAATGAATCTAACTTAGATTGAGAAATCCAAGATGAGTCCTCAATCAACCTATTCTTCCACTTTAGCAGATACTCCATGTATTCTTTTCCTCTTGTGCTTTTGCTAATTCTTTGTTTCAAAATCTTCTTAAATTCTTCTATCTTCTTCTTAGGATAATCACTTGGTACTGCAATTTCTTCATCATGTTCATAATATTCATACAAGTTTAAAATATTGAATATAGGTGATATATCCATGTCATTAGGTAATTCAACTTCATAAGCATTTCCACTATCAAATCTTCTCAGTATTTTGCAAGAACCAAATTTCTTCATCTTCAGTTTACCATATGTTCCAATAGGAAATCTACCTTTCTTGAAATGAACCATCACAACATCATCAACTTCAAATTTTTTATGGCTTCTTGATTTATCTGCAATGTCTTTGTATTTCTGATTACTTTTCTCCAGCTTCTGTATCACATCTTCATGCAATATCTTCATAAATTCTACAAATTCTTCTGCTTCAGCACTTCTTTTCTATTCTCCAAAAATATCTCTCAAATTTGATATACCTCATGGTTGTGTGCCTTGAACAATCTCAAAAGGTGTCTTTCCAGTACTTCTATTCACTGAACTATTGTATGCAAACTCTACTTGTGCCAACATCAAATTGCAATTGCCTGGTGTGTCTCCAACTAAGCATCTCACCAAATTACCCAAAATTTGGTTTACAACTTGTGTTTTTCCATTAGTCTGTGGATGAAATGTAGAACTAACTTTAACTCAGTATCCATCTTCTTCCAAAGTGTTCTCCAGAAATAGCTAACAAACTTACTATCTTGGTTAGAGATGATACTCTTCAGTAATCCATGTAATCTGACAATTTATTTAAAGAAAATATCTTCTATATGTACTACATCTAATGTTTTCTTACATGGTATGAAATGTGTCATATTAGAAAATATATCCACAATAAATATAGAATCATTACCTCTAGCTTTCCTAGGTAAGCCAAGAACAAAATCCATGCTGATATCACTCCAAGGTTTCATAGGAATAGTAATCGGTATATACAAACGAGTATTCTGACATACTCCTTTTTCAACTTGAAAAACTCCATAGCTTCTTACAATTTTTTGAACATCCTTATAAAAATGGGGCCAAAAATATCTCTCCTTCAGCAAACTCAATGTTTTGTCAATACCAAAGTGTCTAGCCAATCCACTGCTATGTTTCTCCTTTATCAAATTAGTTCTCATTGAACCTCTCGGTATGCACAACTAAATACCTTTGAACAACATATCTTCCTGAATGAAATAATCTTCATAGTTACTTGATTTATTTGGATTAGCTTCTCTTCACACTCTCCACTACTCTGAAAAATAAAGATCACTTTCATACAAATTTTTCATGTCCTCAAAACCAAAACTTCAATTCTCATTTCAGTCAACAACGATCTTCTTTTTCTCAATGCATCTGCAACTTTGTTAAAAATCCACTCTTATGCTTAATCAAAAATGTAAAGCTCTGCAAATAATCAACCCATTTAATATGTCTCTGATTCAACTTATTCTGACTACCCAAATACTATAAAGCTTTATGATCAATAAACAATAAAAATTCTTTTGGCATTAAGTAATGCCTCCATTTCTTCATATATTGAACAATAGCATATAACTCTTGATGATAGACAAGATATTTCCTCTTTGCATCATTCAAATTATCACTAAAGAAAGCAACAGGTTTACCTTCTTGAGTGAACATAGCTCCAATTGCACTTCCACTTGCATCACATTCCACTTAAAATAGTTTATTGAAATCAGGTAATGCCAACATAGGTAATTCATAAAATTTCCACTTTAAAGCTTCAAAACTCTTATCAACTCCATGTGCCCATTTGAATTCTCTTTTGTCTCCTCTCATTGTTTCAATCAGAGCATTACCAATAGAACTAAGATTTTTGATAAAATTCCTCTAAAAACTTGTCAATGCGTGCAATGATCTTACCTCCATGATATTTTTAGGTGTAGACCGACTCAGTATAGCTTCAACCTTCTTTAGATCCATCTTCAAACCATTATCTGAAATTAGAAAACCCAAATACACAAGCACTTCTTTCATAAAGGAACACTTCTTCAGATTTATCAACAAAACTTGTCTTATATGCATCAAATGCTCTTCTCTAGTCTTACTGAATATCAAAATATCATCCAAATATACAATCACACATTTATTCAAGCATTTCTTCAAAAATTCATTCATCAACCTCATAAAAGTACTTGGTGCATTATTTAAACTAAAAGGCATAACCAACCATTAATACAAAACTTCCTTTGTTTTGAAAGAAGTCTTCCATTGATCTTCTTGTCTAATTCTGATCTGATGATATCCACTTTTCAAATCAATTTTGGTAAAATATTTTGCTCCACTCAAACAGTCCATTATGTCATCCATTCTCGGTATACGAAATATATACTTCTCTGTGATCTTGTTAATGGCTCTGGAATCAGTGCACATTCGCCATTCTCCATTCTTCTTAGGTGCTAATACAATAGGTACTGTACATGGACTCAAGCTTTCTCGGATCAAGACTTTGTTCAACAATTCATGAACTTGTCAGTTAAGCTCTTCATTTTTGGTAGGTGTTAACCGATGTGGTGCTTTGTTTGGAAAACTGGCTCCAGGAATTAGATCCATATAATGACTAATATCTCTCATTAGTGGAGAACCATCAGCTAGATTATTTGAAATTATCTCTTTGTACTCAGTGTGTAACTTTTCAACTTCTGTATGAACATCACTTTTGGTATTCTTACTCGGTTTGTTAGGAATCAAAGCATAAAAGATATCATTTTTTCAAATTTTTAACAAACTATCTACCTTCCATCAGGCAAACTTTCACAAATATACATATCTCACCAATAGATTCTTCAACCAAAGGTAACAAAACTTGCTTCTTACCATCAACCCAAATAGAATATCTATTCAATCTTCCATCATGTATAGAATGTCTATCATATTGCCAAGGTCTACCCAACAAAATATCACAACAATCCATATGCATAATATCACACAACACCTTATCATAGTACTTTCCAATTTTTAGAATCACAAAACATTGTTCACTTACCATTAATGTACGATCATCCTTGTTCCATGAGATCTGATAGGGCTTTGGATGTTTCATCCTTTCCAACTACAAATTTTCAACCATTTCCTCAGATGCTAGATTCTCTGAGCTTCCACTATCAACAATTACTTTCCAAACTTTGTCTGCAACTCTACATCTAGTCTTGAACAAACTTTTTCTTATCGAGTCTTGCTTATCCTTCTCACTCCATAGTATCCTTTGGATCATGAAATTTCCTTCCTTCTCAGCTTCATTTGGTGGCTCCTCTTGTACCAATGCATTTCTGCTACTACTGCCTTTCTTTCTTGCATGTGTATAGTTAAAATATTTATGTCCTTCTTCACCATAATTGTAAAAAATAACTTGAAATCCCTTTCTGCTATATCCACCTCTGGAGTAATTACCTCTTCCCCGATATGAATTTCCACCTTTCCATTCAGTCTTTTCTTTGTCTTGAGATGTGTCTGAAAATGACTTGCCTCATTCAGATCTATTGTTCTAACCATGAGATCTACCACTTCCTCTAGGGAATATACCACCTCTACCTCTTTGTCTTTTTTCATATCTTCTATTCCACTTTTCTTTAGCTTTTAGGGCAAATTGATATGCCTTCTCAATGCCTTCCATCTTGACTAAACTGATTTCATCTTGTATGGAACTTCTCAATCCATTCAAGTATCTTGCAATTCTTTCCACTTCATTTTCAACATGTCCAGATCTGATGTCCAATTTGTAGAATTCTTCAGTATAATCTTTCACAGTTTTATCCTTCTGCTTCAGGCTTTGCATTTTCAAGATTAGGTTAATCTGATAATGACAAGGTAGAAACTTGCCTTTCAATTTTTTTACCATTTTATCCCATACCTTGATTTTATCTTTATCTTTCTTCTTTCGATCCAACTACAGATGTTCCCACCATAGGGATTCTTGTCTTTTCAACTTTGTGCTTGCAATCTTCACCTTCTTATCTTTTGCTACATTCTCATATTAAAAATAATTTTTGATTTATGTTATCCAGTCAACCAATTCATCATAATCAAATTTTCCACTATACCCAGGAGGATTAAACTAAGGTGTGGATTTCAAACATGTCAAAGCTCCCAGGAATTTCTCTTCTTTCGAATTCATCTCAGGTGTAGGTGTAGATTCACATTGAACCTCTTCAATTTCATCATCACTAACATCATCAAGATGTCTTCCTCTACGTTGGGTTGTCTCAACAAATTGCAATCTAGTAGCCATCTGTCTAGGGATATCAGCTAGATGTGGATCAACATTTCCTCTCCCATGAACCATCTTGAATCCCTCTAGAATTGTAGGTCAGATCGCAATCTGCTACTCCACAACAATACCACTACGGTTAGGGTTTCAAGAAGGAAATATATCTCACCACGCTTTGATACCACCTAACACAAGTTAGGACAATGATGGGGCCTAGGGCACACCCAACACCAACCAACCTTGCCAACAATGTGGAAACAACACAATGAGAGAAGTAAATACAATGATCCTTTTATATTAACTTGGTCAAATTCATTACATGCCGGGCTGTAAGGCCTTCCCAATTTTAACCATATATTTAATGAATTATAATAAGATCTTAATACAAGAGAGATCACATATGTTTGATCTCAATATCTAAACATTTTCTTTCTTTCTCTAAGATTTATCCCAAAACTAAGAACATACAACCAGATATATACAAGAGCCCAATAAGAAAGTCGGCGCTCAAATCCATAAGAGAGACCCAGATTTAGGTCCACACAGATCCAAATGAGAGATCCTAAATCAACTCAGCAATGAAAATTAAATGAAGAAGTTGACCAAATTTCCAACTCCCAAAATAACAGTCTCAGGCAGATGGTTACCTAAAATCAGCAACCAGTCAGTAAAGCATAACCAAGAATCAGAGAACCCGTCAGTAAAGACATCACTAAAACCTATTTGTAAAGTATGACCAAGCATTAGGAAACAAATATACCTAAGCAACAGAACCCGAGAGACAAAGAAAAGCATGCCCGAGCAGTAGAACCCGAGCGACAGAGAACAAATTAAAGAAGTGAAAGCAAAACATCTTTTTGGTTGTGCAGGATTGCCAATGACCCAAGTTGCTCCTACATCAATTTGATAGTGATGGATAATATTTCTTTATCTTTGGTTATTTGTAGGTTTAGTTTCTCTTGTAAGATTATCTCTATTTCCCTCTATTTTTTGCATCTTGGCTTTGCCTCATTATCCTCATTTTCTTCCTAGTCTGCCTCAATGTATCATTCCTTTGTAAGATTCTAAAGCTAAGTTTTTCTATCGCAACCTTACAAATGTTGCACATAGTTTTTCTCATTTCCTTTCACTGCTTTCCTTCCTGCATAGCTATGTTGTCCTTGTCCATTCTTTTCCCACCCGTAACTTCATAGAGATTCAAAGTTTTAATTTTTTTGGGGGTCTTGAAACGTTTGGTTTTTACCATCAATAATTCAATCCACCCATGTTTATCTATTGATAGCCATCATTCCCCTTCAAAGAGTCTAGGTTCTCCAAGTTTGAATTTGAGCTTTAGCAATGTGTATAACTATTGATAGCCATCATTCCCCTTCAAAGAATCTAGGTTCTCCAAGTTTGAATTTGAGCTTTAGCAATGTGTATAACTAGCACCATATTTCTCCTTCAAAGACTTCAATGTATGCATATAGGCTTCACCCCATCATTTATTATGAGAATGACCCTCTCTCCATGTTTATGCATTTAACATCTCTTCTCTTCCTTTTATCTAGCTTTGAGTTCAATTATTTGCATTGAGTATCTCCCTTGTTGCACCTTCTCTACATCAATTATTGGCATTAAGTATATCCCTTGTAGCACCTTCTCTACATTCTCTACATAGCTTTGTATTTTTCTTATTGCATAGCTTTACTATGCAGCATTCAACTCCAATTCTCACACCACATTTGGAAGTTTTCTATTTCAGCATATGTTTCATCATTTAACTCCTTGTTTAACTTATTTTCTTGATTTTTTATAGCTCTCCATCAAATTGTAGATGTCCTCCCAAGTCCATGGTTGAGCGTAGCATTCCCACCAATCTCTATCAGTCTACTGCAAGTAATAATGTTACTACTTTCTATTTCTTCCATTTCCATTTCGCATTACATTTTTGTTTATTTAGCTACATGCAACGCTCCCATGCCACGTGGATCAGATTGTCTATCCTTTCTCTATCCTCGCTATCGTCCTTCGCATCATATTACAGGTTTGGATTCCTTTTTTATTTTAGATTCTCCTTCTATGAATTTTTCATTGTCATCTCCAATTGCCAAGCCATATTGTGTAGCTTGTCCTTATTTCATTTTAGTATGACATTTGGCACTTTTGGTATCTCCCATTCAATCATTTTTATCATTTTCTATATTTTAAATTTGCAGGTTTCATTTTTTTTAATGATTGTGGGTTGTTCTATTCTCCCTCCCTTTAATCGTCCTCTCAATCACATTCCTTGCCATTTTTTTCAATTTATTCTTCATAGTTCTGTACCTTTTCCGTGCCCAATAATACCATTTCTTTCCTGTAACTTCTGCAACATTATTCTACTTTCTTCTGCCCTTTGTAACATTTTTTTGAATAATTTTTTAATTATCCTCTGCTAACAAATTTTTTTTTTGAATCATTTTTTATTTATCCTCTTCTAACAAAATTTTTATTCTCATGCTACTTTTAGCTCATGTTATTGGATCCTCCCTTCTTTCATTTGAAAATTTCTCCTCTACCTTATGTAAGTATTGTGTGGATCTACCTCTCTTAGCCTCTGCATAAGCTTGAATCAAATTAGTAGGAGGTGGATGAGTCTTTTGGACAAACATGGAGGTGAAGCAATCTAGAGCTACATAGTAAATAGGACGCAATGCATCATCACCCATGCGGTAGGGATCACAAAATGTTGAATAAGCCCTCTAGAATCTATTTTTGAAGGCACCAATTGGCTCATGATCTTGCCTTCTTATCTTAATGAATTGTCTATGCAACTTTGCTAGAGTGATTGGCAATCTAAACTTCCCAAGGAATGCAAATTTTAATTCTTGCCAAGTTGAGATTGAATTCAGAGGCAGATCAATGTACCAGTAAAATGTTTCCTCCCCCAATGTGTAGGGAAATAGCCTGCAAGACTCATCCTCTTCTTGACCATTTCTGTTTTGAAGGGCGTCTTCAAAAATCTTAATGTGCTCATAAGAAGTATGATTGATGTCATTAACAAAGAATTTAGAATGAAAATGCTCAATCTTCTTCAGCATATTGTGATAAGTAGAAAATTTTGCGATAGGTGATGCATTTTAAGGATGCCATGGTTGTTGTGCCATTCTTGGAACTGATTATTGAATGGATATAAGAGAAACTACTTGTATCAGTATCTGAACTATTATTTTCAGAATTTGCGTAGCTCCTTCTTGATTTAATCCTTGTTGCACTTGAGAAGTTTCTTGCACTTGATGTTCTGAAGGTGGAGTGTGAAATAACCTCGTCAGATCAGCTACACTTGGTGAGTTTTGACTTTTAGATGCTTCTTTCTTGCCTGGCCTAGGCTTTGGATCAAAATTTACTTGTAATTCTTTTTCTCCCGGAGTGGATCTTAAAATCCTTCGATGTACCATATGCAAGAATGAGTCAATGCACTCCAGTATGTGAAATCTTCCTTAATTCCTTCTGACTGGCACTAGAAGCTTAATGATTAATGCTCGTTGAATAGCTTCTTTGATCCTTTGAGCTTCCTCTTCTTCTTCTTCTTCTAACACAAAACTGACTCGCATATATTGGACTGCACTTCTCTTAACTTTCCAGGCAAGAGAGTGTAATCCTGCAATTATGTCTTCTTGGTCATCTTCCAATCAGAGATTTGGCTAAAGGATAGGTACAATGTATCTATGCAGTAGTACCATAATGATTCATGATGCAGAATCTTACAATACTTATGTGAATAGCCCTCCTTCTAGCACCAGTTTCTATTGATGTGCATTTTATGAACCACCAAACAGTAGAACAAAATACCTAGATATCTTGTCCTCTCTTTATCAAAGTTTTGTATATGCTAAGATTGAGAGAAGATCATATAGGTCACTCTAAGGTTCCTTTCATGTCAGGTCTTGACCATGGATACACTCGGTGGTAAATGTGATTTTTTGAATATTACAAGGGGCCTTACGTTTTCAGGCTTAAAAATATTTGCAATAAAACACCTTATGGAATTTTGAGAATATGCGGAAATAAAAAGGAAGTAGGGTTCAAAAATTTTAATCTACTCCTAAGGAAAATGATAGGAATGGTAAATACTTTGGTGGAAAAATTTCCAATAACCAGGTTTCATTTCACCAAGTTATACGACAACTATACAAGAACCAGTGCAATCTTCAAGGTTTATATAGAGGATTTTCATACGACTACAGACACCATCATGAAGAACAAGTTACACGAATGACAAAATTTAAGCACATACATGAATGAGGTTCAAGCTAACTTCGCACAATGATTTACAATTAGTAAAATGTCAAAATTCTGAAGCAAATGAACTCATCAAAATACCATCATATTTATCATTGCAATTACAACACTTCATCTAAAATTATTCAACTAATCTAAACTAAATGAGGGAATTATAAAACCAAGAAAGCACTAAAACAAATCAAGTATTAAACATGAAACCAACAATGAAAAATTTATTGTCTTAGTAGCTCTTTAGCAACAATCTCAAAATTTTCCCCTTACAAATGAGAAGTGGAGCCTTTATATAGGTTCTCAGATATAATGAGTGGCCCGGATCAAACAATAACCGATGGTCCAGATCATGCCACCTCAGACCTAATGAGGGTTAGGGAAAAGAAGAAGGAATCCGCAAAAGGAATCCACTACCATAGTAGGCAATAAGTACCCATTATGCATGCATCCTCAAAAGTAGAGTGGGGGTGCAATAAATGACAACTAAGCATGCCCACTATGCATTAAATGCATCTCCACCATGGAATCTACCTTTGAACGCTCTTCCTAAAAGCCTAGAATCTTTTCAATACTTCTTCTAACTCATCTATAATAACACTCGGTGCTGATTCCTACTTGAATTCCAAAGCTACCATAGCTCGTTCAACTTTCTTCAAGCTGTCCTCCCTTTCTGGCAATAAATCCTGACCAGTGTGCATATGATTTGAGAAGGTGGATAAGTTCACAAAATCATCCCTAGTGAATAAATTCAATCTAAATAATTCCTCCAATTTTCTCTTCAGGTTGTCTACATTTATCTCATTTTCATACAACCTTTTTGATACCATTGATGCGACAGGGTTGGAGATTTCTTTCTTGATGTTCTCAGCTATTCCCTTCAATAGAGAAGATTCCTTAATGAAATTACCAAACATTTCCTTGGCCATGAGCACTGCTCCATACAATTGGGTGAAATCATATGCTTCTCCTTATTTAACGATCCCATGGTCTACCAGTACATGCCTAGCTATCTCCATCAACTCCTGCAATTCTATGATCATCTCATCCTGATAGATATGCTCATCCTCCTAGCATTCCTCCATGCAGTGAATTTGGGAAAGGATGACCAATTCCTTGTCATAAAATCATACCAAGTCCTCAGCATGCTTGTGGGAATTATTTTGGATGCCTTCGATCCAAGCCTCTTCCCCTTGAGAATTTCTCCTAATTCTATCTATACTCTCTACCGTCTTAGTTGGAACAACCGGCAGAGGAACAAAAGATGGACCTTATTCCCTTACTGGATGAGGTAGACTACTGATGTAGTCACATAATGCTCTAATATCTACTTTTTTCCCATGATATTTCTCTTCTAATCTCCTCATCTTGTTCTTGACCGCCTGTATAGAATCATCAAGTTCCTCCAATACCTGCTCTCAGGAGGCACGACCTAAGTCAAACTCGGCCATGTTATATTCATTTGGACCAATTTTATATTTTTCTTTATCCATGGCCGATGTTACAAGCTAAATAGTTATGGACTCTCCTTTGACAATCTTCTCAAACTTCTTAGTTTTTCCTTTCTCTTGCGATTGGTTGACTCTGTTCAAGATTTCTTGCAATTCGATGGCTGGGTCAACCTCCTTTTCATGAATTCTTTGGAGCCTCTGCCTCACCCATTCTGGAATGGCATCCCCTTAATCTTTCTGAACTGCCATCTTCTTCTATCCCTACACTGCTCTTGTGTCAATTTCCTCAACTCCAGGACTTTCTTCCACCACCTCTGGGGCTAGTGTCTTTGTTGCGGTAATCTCCTCTTTAGCTATGGTAATCTCTTCTCCTATTATCCTTTAGAAAAACACACCAATACTTTCCTCAGTGGTAACATCCTATTCCCTACATTTTTATAACTTGAAAACCTTTCATTATTGTTGATTCTCAATCTATCCTGAACTGACCTTGTCACATGTTTCTCTCCTTGCTTAGCTCTCCCCCTACTTGCTTCTACTTCTTATCTGGAAAAAGTACCTATCTCCAGCACACTTGGAGTCAATCTAGGTGAGGATTTCATCTCCTAAAATCTTGGTCTCTCCTGTTGTGGCTCTTCAATATGGAGATCCAACCTCCTCTTTGTGTGTGTTTCCTAAGACCTACTCTTTTCTTTTCTGTGCTCCACACTCCCTGACAAAATTTCCCCTTGTTTGATGCTTTCTCCTAAAGTTTTATTTGGTCTTTCATCCCATAGTAGTTGATTCCCTAATAAATCCTATGTCTAGTCCTCTTTTGGTAGACTTATTCTTCCAAGATTTCGCTCAATCCACCACCTTGTGAAGTCCAGGACCAGTTTTTCCAAAACATCAAGATCTAAAATCTCCTTTCTTTTCCAGTCATAGGGATGAGTAACCTTTTCTTTTTTTGGATCATACCCTTTCTGAAGCACATTTGAATCTTCCTCCATCTGATCAGGTATGTGAAAGAGTTTGTGAGCTCTAATGATGTTTAGGGGCATGCACATCCTTTTCCTAATCTCATTTTCATCTGTAATATTGGCCCAAAAATATTAAAGGTGCGTCCTATGTTGATACCTTGCTCCTTCCATCAACATGATTTTTATATAGGGATAAAAATCTGGTATTCCTAAGTAGAATGATAGATGGAAGAAGTGTAACTCATCCTGGGATCTCTCAGCCGCCTTCAGACACAGGCACATTTTAGCTTTATCTTCTCCTATGGAAATTGGGAAATCCAATCCCAAATTCTTCCTTCCTTTCTGAATCTTGTCATATACTGTTAGTTGCCATGTAAGTTCCAGAAGAACTGTCTTTTCAGTAGGATAGCTTGGAATCTTGTATGGTTGTTCCAAAAATCCTTTCACTCTAATATTATAGAAAGTGGAAAACTAAATAAACTAGGCTTCATATTCCTCCACTAGCTTCATTGCTCCATTAGATAATCTCATGTGAAACTTGTTCTGCAAATTCCTCACATTTTGTATTGCGAAGGAGTCATTGATGCAGATATAATCATCTATGGCCTACAAATGCAACTGAGGGTAACACTCATGAAATTTCACCCGTGAAGTGGCACTTTCGATTGTTCCCTTACACCGCTATCCCTCATACCTCGTATTCTGTGCCAACATGTATATGACATAGGAGCTCATATAAAATTTTTGTGATTGCTCGAGGTTCACCAACTATTCACTGAGGTTGTCATTTATCATGTCATCCCAGTCCATGTGATTGTGTTATTCAACTACTTGCTCGAAAAAGAACCACATCCATGACTCAAACAAATAGGAGTGCGGTATGCCAAATATTCTACTCACCATCATGATCAAGTCTCTATATTCCCAGTGGTAATCCAACCAAACCAACTCCTTTGGAAATTTTGAATGGTTGGATCTATTATTTCTCAACCACTTATCATTTATGATATTTTCATTGTATTGAATTCTTGTAGAAAAATCTCTATGTGCCTGCTCCTTTCTCTTCAGTACCAACTTCCTAGAAGAAGGGATTCCAAATGCCATAGCGATTGCAGGTGGATAAAGGTCTTCAATGATGTTTCCATCAGAATCTTTAATCATTCTATCTCCTAAATTGAAGTGCCTGGCGCGTTCCATGATCAACTCAGAATTTTGAAAAGCTGGAGAAAAGCCAACTACAGCCACAATTCCACTATTCACAATTTGGATGGCCAAATTGGTCAGTTGATGATCTTTATATCCAAACATCCTTCTGTGAAACTTTTTCATGTCCAGGACTCTGAGGTTAGTGTCTCCAATATTTGCCTACTTTGAATAAATGTTGGCACCTAGGGAAAACTCCTATGCTTGTTCTTTATCAACTGCTTCCTCATCATGCTCATTTCTCTTGGCTCTGCCATTCTTGCAAAACAAAAATCAACATAAACATAAGAATTGTGTAGGAGAATGAAAAAGAAGACCAAATTCTTAAGGAGGAAATTCTAAAAATCTCACAAATTCTTCATCTATTCCTTCAGAGGTCAAATTTATCTCTTCTCCACAAAATCATATTTTTCCTCCAACTTACTGAAAAAATCCTCTAAAACTTTAATTTTGAATTCTTCACGTGTTTTGAAAATAGTGAATTTCCTCCTGCTTGGAAAATTTCTCTCTCCTCAAGAATCTCGCTCAACTTTCAAGAAAAGCTTCACTCGAATCATCTTGATTCCTCAAAATCTCTCATCAACCTGGTTTCTCAAACTTTACATGATGACAAAATGAGAGAGAGTGCTGATATATAGACTAAAACACTAAAAATCTGCTTTAAAAAATGGCAGCTAAATTTAGGAAGTTCTGCCAACTTAGGCGAAGATTCTTTCCCATAAATGCCACTTGTCTCTACTTTTGTCCATTTTTGAAAAAAACTTGCCAATTCAAGCACTTTTACTTCATGAGGAGTTTCGATTTAATCGATCCTTTTGATTTTTAATTTTAAACATTGAAAAAGAATAAATTTCAATATTTAATCTTTAATATCAATTCAAAAAAGCAATTTAATTCCACTTTTAATCTTCCAAATTTCATAATTAACTTTGTCACTTTTTTTATTTATAAATAAATAAAGAAAAAAAACAATATTTAATTAATAATTTCTCATCTTTATCGCTTTTTGATTTTTTTGAAGGTTTATTAATTAAAAATTAAATAAATCAATATTTAAATAATATTACATTTAAATAAAAGAAACTTCTTTTGTTTTCAATTTCCATTTTTTGAAATCTTGGGCATTTTGTTTTTTAATTTTTTAAAATCTAGAGTTTTTAGAATTCTCCACGGTTTCTTCTTTTTCTTACTTTTCAGCATTTCCAAACTTTCCAAAATTTTGGATTTTTCAAATTTTTACAACGTTTTCAAATTTTCCAAGAATTTCCATTTCTGAACTTTTAAAATTTTCCAATTTTTCAATTTTTTCACTTTTTGGTAAAATTTCCAACATTTCATTTTTTCGGAACTTTCCAAGATTTCCAAGTTTTTCCAAATTTCAAAATTTTGCTCGATTTCAAAATTTTCAAGATTTTTCCAATTGTTGGGAATTCCTTCCAAGATTTCAATTTTTTTAGTTTTTTGGAAATTTATGATTTCAAGGAATTTTCAACCTTTCTAAAAAAAAATTCTTAGATTTCACTTTTTTTGAGATTCGCCATTTCCTATTTCGAGGAATTTGCATGATTCTGGGATTTTCCAAATTTTCCAATTTGTTTGGGTTTTCAAGACTTTGGAATTCACGGTGAAGCATGTCATGGATCTCTTTTTGACATAATTTCTCGATTACGTCGAGTGCAATTGGAGAGTTTGCATGGATTATTTTCTTTTAAAGTTCTTCCATGTTTCCATGACTTTGTGAAATTCACGCTCGAGTGTAATATGTCAGTTGTGCTAGATTCTTTTACTCTGGAAAATTGCCTGACTTGGGAGGAACTTCACCCAACAATGCTCTTGAGCGCACTTTCACCTCCGTCATGGATTGTTTTTATGTGTTGACCATTCCCCAACTCCATTGAAATGTGCTCCAACATTCATGGGTGACATTTTGGGGTGGTAGAGGATTTTTTTGCTCTGTAGGGATTCCACGGCCAAGTGAATTCTATGCTCCACACTTCTCGTGGGCAGGATTTGGAAGTGGTGAAGGATTTTCTTTGGAGGAGACTATCATTTATGTGCATTGACTTGCGCTCCTTCTTTCTCGCGGTTGGGGTTTTGGTCTAGTGGTGGATTTTCCTTCATTTTATTCATTTTCTATTGTGGATTCTTGTATTGAATTGATTGTTAAGAGAGAGGTCTCTAGAGTTACAAGGATGGACCTTCCACCACATATATATGGAGTGGGCAATTGCATCTTCTCTGGATAGATGAGAAAACTGTTGTTTCCTTTTGAATGCGCGATGTTCCTAGCAATATAGATTGAACAAATATGAGGGAAGTCTTCCATTGGCAAATGAGGCAATGCTTTCTTGTAGAGCGACTGGTCCATGGTGCTCGACACATTGTCATGCCAAAACGTTCTCCCAAAGATCCCAGAGAAGACTTCACATTCATCTATTGTGCATCTCTTTGTTTGAGGGATGACTTTGGCTATGGACTTAAAGAGCTTGTGCCTCCATTCTTCCTTGGAATTCACAGGAATTTCTAGCACTGTTTTCTTGACATGCTCACCATTTGAAATTGGTATTAGTGGAAGCACAAGCTTGATGAATGCAGAAGTTGTGACGTTGAATAAAACTGATGAATTTGTGCAGACTAAAGAAGAAACATTATGAGATGATATATAGCCTCCTAGTAGTACCATATGAATTGGAAGGCCCCCAACACAGTGTGAAATCACATGGACCTTGATATCAGGCCCATGTATCTCTCTAATCCTTTCCATAGCTACTAGGACATTGAACCTAGCAATGTCCACAATTGTAAATTTGTTGGAGGAATGTAAAGGGTGTAAATGATTTTGTAACAACCATGTTTCATAGCCTTCATCAAGTAAAGTTCAAACATAAATCTGTGGGCTCAGTAGTTTTTTTTTCTCTGGGTTCTCTTTTGAGAGCTTCCACGGTAAACCATCTATCATCGATGCTTCCTTGCCCGAGTTGAGTATGTGTTAAGCGCATTCAGCGGGTGCCTGTGAAATTCCCCATCATTTATAATTTTTCTTACTCATAACAATTCACGTTGAGGGCTCTCGAGGGCTATTGGTGGATTTTCTTGCGTTAGATTCCCTTTTCCATGTAAATCACTTCTCGAATGTTCTAGAGGGCCATTGGTGGACATTCCACTTTTTTTTCCACCTCTAAACTATGTTGGAGCACGATGAGAGCCTATTCATGGGTTTAAAAAACTCCTTAATTATCTCAAAACCACCGTGGACATGTTTTCTTCAATCTATATGCCACCAAATGCATGGGTGTTGGGGTTTAATCCTCGAGAATTAACCATTTATAGATGCCTTTCAGGATTTTTGTTTCTAGTGCTTTTTAAAATTGCTTTTCATTAGAAACTTGACATGACAAAAGAGAGGCATCACAAAGACTTTGACATTTACTGGCTGCCCTCAAGGAATTGCACTTGAACATTAAAACTAGGGAGTAGTTTGAGATTCTAAAAGTCAAGGAATCGAGAGGGGGTCCAAAACTAACCCATACTAACCACCTCTCAAAAGGAACGAAAGGAAATTTCAAGAGATTGAAACTAGAGCTACTAGGATGAAACAAAACCAAAAAGAGCCAAGTGAGAAAAATACGTAAGGGGTCCTATCTTCGATGGGCAGTGTGTGAAATAGTCACAACATCTGGCGACTCCATGGGTGAAATGTTGAAAATGCTTCAAGGATAAGAATTCAATCCAAAATCAGAATCTATGGTTAAACAATTTTTACATCATGAAGAAAGAAAATGAACTAGAAAGGGGAGGAGGATCATACAATGGATCAAGACATCCTCAGCCTATAATTTCCCATGTGTGTGTAAATGCATTAATTTTTGCTCAACAAGACCACTTAGAACCCCTAAGATTAGTCACAAAAAGTCATACATTCCTCTTGACTCCACAAGCATCCTGGACATTGCCTCACTGCCAGTCAGGCGTCTATAGCCCCAACGAGGTTGTCACTGCAATGCCATGGAGATCATGCTACTTTTAGCGAATTATTATTTCAAACACCTGTAGAGATGTTCGTGTATCCTCGAAGCCAATCATTTTATCTTTTACCTCAATTTTCTTTCCTTTTTTATTTCTTTCTTTTGATATTGTATCTCTTCCCTTTTTCTTGACTCGTGAGCAGTGAAGCTCGCTATGTGTTAGGGAATTATAGTGGTGTTGGAGCAAGATTTTAAAATTTTCACAATTCATGACCTCTCCAAAGGATCTTCAATTACTAAGAGAAATTGATTAGGTGTGAAAGATATAGTAATCTCAGAGTTCAAATTTTGAGACACATTATATGATTAACCTCCCGAGTTAAGTTTGCATTCCACCCCATGTTAAACATAAGATAGACAACCTCAGCTTCTGAGGATCTTCATAAATAGTTATCCAGGAAATGAAATAAACAAGACTTAGTGGGACCTTCAGATAAAGTTAGGAAACACACAATTCTCACTCACAAATGAGAACTCCAAACCCCCAGGCTTCTTGGCAAAACCAAAAATAGAAAACAAAAACAAGGAAAATAAAACCAAAACCACCCAATCAAACAAACTCAGGGGAAACAAAACCTAAAATAACAAGGAAAAAATAACCTAAACTACGGAAAATCCAAAATCTCACAGAGGGAAGAAAAACCAACAGGAAAAAATGATGGGGGAAGCAAACGAAAGACCCCGCTAACCTACAAAAGCAAAAAGAACAAGAAAGAAGAAAAACAAGGAAACCAAAATGAAGAACACAAGGGAAACCTAGACTAGCTATGCACAAGGCTTCTAGAAGGAAACCTAGGGTTAAAAATAATGATTGAGGAATTGTCCATTTACAGGAAATGAGACTTCCTCTCCTGTCAGAGTCTTCAGCTTAAATACATTATCTCCAAGTATTTCAGAAATTTTGTAAGGGCCCTTCCACAAATTGTTGAACTTATCATGATCACCTCTCTTCTCATTGGCCTTGTCCCAACAGAGAACCAAATATAAAATCTGAAACTCCTTGACTTTAGCCATTCCGTTAAACCATCTTTTGACTACTCCTTGATGCTTTGAAAATTTTTCCAGTGCTTGATCTCTTCTCTCTTCTAAATGCAGTAATTGAGTTAGACATGTCTTCACTCTATCTTCTCCTTCCATGTACTCTTGAATAAAATGTAAGGTCAAGATCCTTAGCTGAATTGGGAAGACTGGATCTTGTCTATAAACCAACTGATAGGGAGACGTCCCTATAGAGCTCTTAATTATGATTTCGTACACCCAAAGGGAAAATATTAATTATGTGCACCAATCCTTCGGATTCTTGTCTAATAACTTCTTGATGGTGCTCAGCAAATTCTTATTTGTTGATTCGGCCAATCCGTTTCCTTCGGCCAATCCATTTCCTTGATTTGGCCAATCTGTTTCCTTGTGGATAGTAGTTAGATGAAAACTTTAATGTTATCCCATAGTCAAATGTGCAGTTAGAAAACTTCAAAGATGTAAACCCAAAACCATTTTCGCATACCAAGGCATGTTGACATCTAAACCTAGTGATGATGTTCTCTTCAAGGAACTTGATGACCACATTAGTTGTCCACTGTTTAATAACTTGGGTCTCTAACCACCGTGTGCAATAATTTGTAGCAGCTAGGATATACTTGTTTTGTCCTGAAGAAGGTTGATTAATAGGACCAATAAAATCTAACCCCCATTTAGAAAAAAGGTTTTACTTCAATAACACATTGTAACGGCATGGTAGGGTTCCTTTCCCGCACAACAACTACTTGACATGTGTGATAGGTCTTTACATATTCATATGCATCCTTGAATTATGTGGGCTAGTAATATCCCACCCTTGAGTTTTGATGGGCTATAACTAGACCACTTCCATGAATTCTCCCATGTTTACTATGAAAGTTCTCAATAATTTGTCCTACTTATTCCCTATTGACACATCTCAGATAGATTCTATCATGATTCTTCATATACAAGACATCTCCCTGAAGCATAAAATGTTAACTTTTCATTCTTAATGGTCTCTTTTGCACTGGATTCAAGTGTGAGGGGGACTTATGATTCAATAAGTAGTGGACAATGTCATCATACCATTCATATGAAGAAACTTCTTCTAACACATACACTTGTACTAATCTAGGTCTAGTTGCAGGGATTTTTTTGTCATAGATTTCACATAGACCAATTTCATCAACTATATTTCCATGTCATATTCCTGAATGATGGCTATCAATTTTCCTCTTCTTTTCCTAAGTCATTCTATGTTAACAAGGTTTTTACTGTGGCATAGGGGACTATTGCGTACACTTTGCTTCTCAAAATGTAATGTCCAAATTTATTTATCGCCTTCACCTAAGTATAAATTTTTTTTTTCAATGTTTGGGTATCTCAATTCTGCATCCTTCACTTGGGAACTCATGAATGAAATAGGATTCTCATCTTTCTCTTCTGATCTTTGAGTGAGGATAGCCACACACATATCATCTGAAGTAAAGGAATATATATATAGAATGGTTTCGTGTAATCTAGGCTAACCAAGATATGAGAATCCATAATAGCCTATTTTATTTCTTCGAACACTCTCATTGATGTTGGTGTCCAATATATTTTTGCACCTTTCTTCAACATATCATTCAGTATTTTGACTATCTCGGTGAATCCGATGATTAATTTCTTGACGAAGTTGATTTTTCCAAAGAATTACTTCAATTCTTTCTGGCTAGCTGGTAGGCCAATGTTGGAGATGGCTTCAATGTGCTTAGGGTCAATTGAGATTCCACATTTAGAGATCACATGACCTAATAGTTTTCCTTCGGTGACAGCGAAAATGCATTTCTTTGGATTTAACAATATCCCATATCTTCTACATCTCTGCAAAATTATTTGCAAATCATTTTTGTGGTCCTCTCTACGTCTGGAAAATACTGTGAGATCATCCATGTATATAATGATGCATTTTAAAACCAAATCTTTGAAGGGGTAATCCATGGCGCTTTGGAAGGTCACTCCAGCATTTATCAAACTGAAGGGTATTCTTCTATAAGAAAATGTTCCCCACTTTGTTGTAAATGCACTTTTCAATCTATCTTCTTCCTCCACCATTACTTGGTTATATCCAGAATAGCCATATGAAATGACATCATTTGAGATCCATTGAAAACTTATATTACTTCATCTAAGGATGGTACTAGATAATTGTCTTTCTCTACAGCTCTATTTAGATTTCCTAAATCCACACATTATCTTATTTATCCACTTTTCTTTCTAACAGGAACTAGGTTGGTGACCCATGGTGAGTGTCTAACTAGAAATATAATCCTTGCTGTAAGAAGCTTCATGACCTCTTGTTGGATTAGTGGTTCCAAGATTGGATCTATCAGCCTTTGTCTCTGTCAGAACGGTTTACTACCTGGATTGAGCAGGATTATATGTGAGATGATAGATATGTCATATGTCTTCAAGTCTTCATATCCCCATGCAATTACATCTATAAATTCCTTCATCAAATTTAGGATGCCTTCTCTCTCTTCTAGAGTACAGAATTCCCAAAAAAAAACATTAGCGACATCTTCCTTTGTTCCTATATTTACCTTATCACATTCACCTCCATCAGATGTCTCATAATTGAGGGAACTCGGCCTATGAGAATCAAAAATTATTTCCAAATCTATTATTCCCTTAGGAATGGTGTTTGTCCTTAAATTCATGATTTAATTGATTTAAAACTATGCTTGTTATTGTTCTCCTTCATCGATGACTTCTTCTTCAAATACCCTTGAACTTGTCAGAAAATCAAGGATATGCTTATCATCTTCAAACACCTTGAAATTTGAAACATTATTAGGGACTGAGGGTATTGATGTTAGCTCAACTGTGAATTTCTTCACACATTCCATGACCAATGGTTCCACCAAACTTGCAGATTGGGCTAGTGAGTTTTCCACTGGATTATTTCCTCTACCTATCCTTTTAATGTTGAAAGTGTCAAATCTTTTATTTAATTCCCAAACTCTATTGCGGTAGCGACCCAACCTTTTCTCATGGAATGCATATTGTTTCCGCACTTGTCTGACCACTATGTCTGAGTCTTCGCGCGCATGCAGGATCCTAGTGACATTTTGGATAGCAAGTAGCAATCTAATAACTAATGATTCATACTCACTGACTTTTTTTGGGAATGGGAACTGCAATCTGTGTTCCGCTAAATAGTTTTCTCCATTCAAACTTACCAGCTCAATGCCTGCTCCATTTCCTTTCTTCGACTTGGATCCATCAAATGATATTGTCCATGCTTGATCATCATTTTGTGTCTGGAAGGATTCAGATCTTGGTTTGTCTACTTCTTCAGCATGGTTTCCTTTGAAACTTTGATCTTTATGTTCACCAATTTCTTGATGTTGTGGCATCATCACATGCAGTGAATTTTCAACATTGAGGATCTCTCCAACATTTCTAATCATTGATGCTTGGGGAAAAATCTTTGACACTTGGACAACTGCGGCTTTACACATTGTGCATGAAATTTCTAAGTGGAAAGCATTGTGAATTCTACACCAATTGGGTAACAATAGGTTTTGAATGCAAGCATCTTTTCCCAATTTGGCTTCTTGCTTCACACTCCTTAGGAAAAATTTCTTAAAATTTCCAAGCATCCCATCATTCAAAGTTGGCTTTAGATCATTATAAATAGGGGCTTCAGTCAACTTGGGGATCACGTCTGGACATCCTCCTTGATTATAACCTTGTAATATTAAAATTTCCCAAAGTTGTTTCCATGAATAAAACCTCATTGTCTCCATCGTATTCTGTTATTAGTTGTCGGAGCCTAGGTGTACTTTCTATTCTAATCTGATTTGGGATTCCTCTCCATGGTAGCCACATATGAGAAAAGTTAGTAGCTATGTATCTATTCAACTTCCTTCTCCAACCTTTGCTTAAAAGCATACCATATCCTTCTGTAATGTCCATGATGGATATATCAATGCAGCTTTGGATTCGTGGATCTAAAGAAAGTTGCATATGAATCTTATTCAATTCTCCCACAACTAGGACTTTAGTTTTATCTAGCTGTGTCACTTTCTTGTCTGTGTACAGTGGGATCAATCCCAATTTTCTACATATTTTCAGGGGTATTACACTACTATATGCACTGGAATCTATCAAGAAATTATGTAACATTTTCCCAAATATTCAAACTGACACAAGGAACGGGGCATGCTCTTCTTTTCCTTGATAGAAAACTACAGGATTTTGTTCTCTTGGATTAAATTCTTCATTCTTTGTACTGTGTGAAGTATCATCTCTATTCTAATTCATTCTTTGTTCTTTTCGAGCATCAGTATTTCCATTTATCTCTTTTCCCTTAGTTATAGGGTTATTTTGTGATATGACTCCATCTGACATGACCCTTCATTCATTAGGAAAATTTTGTACCATTCCAATGAAACTTGGAGGAATTTGGTGTACATCAGATGCATTTGCTTGTACATCCTCAATAACATTGGTATTCTACGAAAAACCAGACTGAGGGTTGTTGGGGTTGGTCCTAGGTGGATGTGACACACCTTGGGAAACATTCCTGGGAGAAACATCATTCAGAATTCCCAAAAAGGTTTATCTAACTTCTGGTATTTTAATCAATTCATATAATGGTAGACTAACTTTGATCATCTTGAATTCTTCTAGCACGAAATAGCTCAGCCTCTTGAATTCCTCACAGGGAGAATTTTATTTATTTCTCGTTTCTCCATGATGAGTGGTAGATTATGTAGTAAGTTGTCCTCTTTCATTTTGTGGATCATTTATTGCTTTGAGTTTCCTTCTTTCACCTTGTGAACTAGCCGACGGTCGATACTTGGGTGAGTCTCTTAGAGGACACAGTACATTACTCGCATTGGGATGTGGAGGCATGGAAAAATTATTCAGAGGAGTTAATGTTGTAAGTATATAATAAGAAATCTTTTGGAGCAAGAGAGAAAGGGTTTATTGATCTCTTCTTAAGACCAGTATTAAGAGTAAGACAGGCTACAACAGTAGTAGAAGGTGATGTTGCTTGAAAGAAAGAACAGGGACAAAAATCTAAAGAAGTGTTAGAGAAAAACTGACTTGTCATGAAAGAGGACCCAAAACATTGAAATTCAGAATTTCGTAAGGATGACGAAGTGCACCGATAGTAAAGGGATCTTGGATAATAATTAGTTGAGCCCATGTCCCAAATTTGGAGTAAATAGAAAGTGAAGGCAGAATGGGTTTGGACTGATTGAGTAGGAGACAAACCTTAACTGTTAAACGAGCTTGTTCAAAGTGGATAAGATCATGTCTGAGTAAAATACCCAATTTATTAGCCAGAATCTCAACTATGGATGGATCCCTATAGTCCAATGGTAAGCAAGGTAAAGACATCCAATAAGGCATGAACATAGGAGGAGCATAGTTGATATGAAAATGAGGAACCCAAGCTATAGTAGAAATACCCACTTCTTGACAAAACCAGCCCTTAAACTTATGAATAAAACCCTTCTACTGAAAGGAATGAAAATTAGCATTGAAAAATAGTGAACCTTTCTCATATAAAAATAATCCTTCAAACCCTTCAAATTCTACGTAGCCCAATTAAAGAAAATAGAGAATGGAATTGAAGAATGTAACTTTCCTATTAAATTCAAATCCCGTAAGAAATTAACACTAGAAATAATTACGTGTTCTGGTAAAATTACTTTTACCTCTTTCTATGAATGCACGAAACTTGCATGATTGGATTCTTTTCTACCAGAATGAAGAAGAGGAGAAACAGGATGATGAGGCTTCTGAAGGAGAGCATCTGGCTTGAAGGAAGCTCATGAAGAGGGATCTAAAATAGACACATTATTCAGGGTGCTTAGAATTTTAGGGTTTATAAGAGATGTATCAGTAGGCCATAAAACATAAGATGGAAAGAATGGCGTCTTTTCCTCATGCAAGTCTGATAAAACCCTATCGAAAGAGACAAAAAGGAATAGAGGAGTTTCTCTTCATAGATGAATCTGAGCGACGTGAACCATCACAAATGTCAAATGCTGGTTGAGGAAAGGTTTTTCTCTTCTGTATTCGAGGGTGATGCCAGTTGAGAAAGATTTTCTAAAATTACATTTGGTTCTTTGGAACACCCTTGAGTGGAGGCCCTAGAATACCTTCCAATATTTGAGCCATAGACCGATGTACCGAGGTAGAAAACTTAGAAAAAAGGATGAAGTAAGTTGTTTTCCAGAGCACAATCTCTCCATCACCCATTTTTCAGCACCCATTGAGGAATTTGGCCAGAACTAAGTAAATTGGTGCGAGCAAGTTCAACAGATGGGAAGTTAGCCCTAATATTTTTGCTTCTAGCTATGATTGAAGAGGTTGTTTATCTAGAGTACAATCTCTCCATCACCCATTTCTCATAACCCATTGTAGAATGTGGCCAGAACTAAGCACATTGGCGCAGTCAGATTCATCAAACAGGATGTCCGACCAGTTTACTTGTTTACCCTTATCTTTCAAATAATGTAAATAACCTCATAAATTTTCCCTATCATTTTTGTTGCTAGCTGTAGATTTATTGATAGTCTCTATCAAAGTTTCCCTGCTACCTATCACTTCCACCGGCAATTGTTTATGCACTGATGTCGCTCATTTTTTGCAGCCTCTGTGTTTGTAGCTTTAGCCAAGTTTTCATCCATCACCAAATTTTTCATCCACGATATTTTAAAATTATTAATCTTTCGATGATCGGTTGGACCTTTTATTAAATTATATTAATATTTAAATAATATCCTTGTCATTTTAAATTAATATTTAAATTTTTTCAAAATGAGAGGTTAGCCAGTATCTCTAAGAGTGCTCCTCTATTTTTGCACCAATTAAATAATTCATTTCATCTCATTGGACTTTTATTAATTTAAATAAACATTGTGTGTTCTCCTTTACTAATTTAAATTAATATTTAAATTTATCTCACAATAAATCTTATTGTGGCCAATTATTTTATTTCCTCTGTTTAAGTGGTCTCACCTCATTTTAAAGTTCAACCTGCATTTATCATGGCATCCTAGAGGTAATTTTACTTTGAGATCTTTATATAAAGGTCTCTCTTCCCATTTATTCACCAACAAGAACACATAATCAATCAAGAAATGAAGAAAACAAGGGTTTGATGGAAGGAAACTCCTTTTCACAACATTTTCACCCATTTTTATACGGGCAAAAATAGGTTATAGAGTTATGGTCTCAGATTTGAGAAGTAGAAGTGTAGAGACAAGATTGTGGAAAGTTTCATCAACTTTGGCACTACTCGGTACAACTCATCTTATTGACTTGTCCTTGCAATTTTTGGCTGAAAATTACAGAGTAGAGAGTTAAAGGTCTCAGTTTCCCATATCTGGATTTACAATTGATTCCAACATTTGGCGATAGTCAAACTTAGTTTTAAAGTATCATATTCTTCATCTCATTTCAAGGTACACACATTATCTCTAATTTTCCCTTGCACTTACTTTCATAGGTCAGATCCCATCATTAAAATATTATCCATTAGGAATTAAAACCCCATAAAGCATAGATCTTGCATTGGCACCCTTCCTCCTTTTGGTTCTGCTACTCAGATTCATTTTGTGCGAGGATTTTGCATTCCAATGCATATCATATGACTTGGTGAGTGATCTAGATCTTATCATTTCTCATCATTTATCTATTATATATCTCAATAAAAGTACCAACATTCTTAGTGATTTCCTTTAGAAGTACCAGCATTCTTAGTAACTCGAGGACATTGATGATGCAGATGACCATGCTCATGACATACCCGACAATGAAAAGGGAGAGATTCATAATCAAGTTGTTGAATCCATGAAGTAGAATCCACACAAATTTCTAAAGAATCTGGCAATGAGTTATTTAAATCAATCTTAACACAGATGCGGAAAAAATAAATTACCCTTTTATCCTAGGTTAGGCTTACCAATCAGAACAGTAATATGTTTAAGAATATCTTCTCGCCAAAACTCCTTCAAGAGCCTTTAAAAATTAACCCACATAGGAACCTTCAAAGGAATCTCCTCTCCTCCATGAATCAATGCCTCAAGTGCTGACAAAAGAAATGTAAATTCTAAAGAATTTACATATCAATGCGTGTCAGCTCCAATAATCCACATTCTCGATAATCGATTCTAGAGGAAGTACCAAGATTGAACTTTCATGAATGCGTAGAAGACAATCATTCACCTTTTCTAATTTAGAGCTCTCCACTGTATAAAAAGAATTAGGATGCCATGTATACACTCTAAAAGAAGACCCAAGATGCGGCTTGGAGCCAACAACCACCACACAATTGGAAATCCAAGGCCTCCATTAAGAACAAAAATCACTGCGAAAAATACTCAAAACTCAAATTTCACCCCACATCAAAATGAACTCAAAAATGCTCGCGTGCAACAGTTAAACTCCAAACAAAGGACGAAACCCCCCAAACACTGAACCTGCAGCCACCCTCAACCAGTCGACCACCCACAACGCTGAAAAAAGAAGAATGAAAACTAAGAGGGACCCTATCCCTCTAAACAACCCATGAGTGCACAAAATCCCCTCACGCTGAAAGAAAGGCAGTGAACAAGGTTAGGGCACGTGTGCCCTAGCCGCAAGAGAGAACTCCTTATCGTACGCTTTGAAAAAAATTCCACTTTTTTGAACATGGGTAATCTTCATACAATAATTTTATCTATTTAGATATCTATGTTTTCCTTGCTGTTGGTGGAAATATTTTAAAAACCACAACACCTACAGGTGCACATTCTTCTATATATATATGGGTTGAAACTTAAAATATATTAGGGAAAATAAAATATATAAAATAATATATTGTTATGATTTTAAAATGATTATAGTCATTTTTAAATCAAAAGAGGCAAATTCACGCAAGAATTATCTCTCGAATACAATAGAAAGAATGGAAATCTTTAATTTATATATTTTTTAATTATTAATTCTTTATTAATTAGGATCAAGCATTTAATTAATTTTAAAATTCATGAAAATCATTTTGAATAGAATGAACTTTAATTTAAAATATATAGGATGAAACTTGAAAGCATATTACCCAAATAAAAATAGATTAAAGAGTTTATTATTGTGATTCTAATCAGAAGAGGCAATCGTGAAGGAATATCTATTAAAAATAAATAGAAAAAATTAAAATCTTTAATTTATACATTTTAAAATTTATATTTGATTTTTAATTTCTTTATTAATTAGGATCAACTAGTTTAATTTTAAAATTTTATAAAATTATTTTTAGTATGAAATTTAAAATTAATTTGTTTGGGCTATGCATAGGTCTCGCAGTCCTGATGGTCACACGGATGACCCAGATAAAAGGCGGTTCACCTCGTCTGGAGAATTTCTCCCAAGCTTTGGTTCTGTTCCAGCCTACTTGCAGAACAGCTTCTCCTCTCTTGGGGACGAGGAAGCCATGCAAGAGTTTTTATGATTTTTTTGTCCTGGAATGTGCGAGGTCTAACTGACCTCTCCAAAAAGTACTATGTTCGTGATACTTGTCGCAGACTTCAGAATCTGGACATGCTTTGTTTACAAGAAGTTAAAATTTCTGGGTTTTTGCTGAACTCTGCCTGTCGTGTCATATGGCCGGACGACATTGTCTTTTCTTCTCAACATGAAGCTGGCAAAGGCGGTGTCATTACTATTCTGGCACCTCGCCTCCATTCTTCTGTTATTGCGCATGGGTCTGACCCGATGCAATGTGCAACCTAGATTTTGCTATCTCTGCATAATCATTCTTTTGGTGTAATTAATGTTTACGCCCCCAATGATGCTGTTGAAAGATCTCGATTATGGGTCTGGCTGGCAGACAACTTGCCTCCAGCTAC
>MU223956.1:864846-878378 GCA_018584345.1 Thuja plicata | reverse complement strand
AAGTGCAAGCAAATAAAGTGGCTCTGGAAGTTGCTCACCTGCAGGAGCTGCTCAATCATTGGGGCAATGCTCCCTGCACTGTTGCTCGGGTTCCTCCGGATGCCCTTTCTGCCGAGGGTACGCCTCCAAGAGGCTGCCACCGCGGGCGCAGTTCTTCAACGCGCCGCTCGCACACTCCTCAATCCCAGTCTCCTCGTCACCACTCTCTGAGAGGTGGTGGGGACGGATGGCGGCGCCGCTCGACTTCTCTGCCTCCTCGGCCTTCTGGGTGGGTTCTGGCTCCGGCGCAGTCTGCCCCTTCTGATGCTCCTGGTGCTCGCCGTGGTTGGGATTGGCCTCCTGCCACCTCTTCCAAGTTTCCCCGCCTGACTCTTGCTATCTCCCCGCCCAGGGCGGATGAAAAAGAAAAATAAAAAGAAGATGATGATAGTTGGTCGCTTCTCGACCCTCCTGTCAATCCCACTAAGGTGTGGGGATCGGATGATAAAGATCCTCCGCCTTCTGCTACTGCTCTTGCTGCCTGATGGCTTTATGTTTTTTTGATGAATAGTCTTCATTTTCGGCTTTGCCGTGTGAACTTTGCGGGGTGATTTCTATATCCCCTGGCCCCTTTTTTGTGGATATGTAACTTTAATATTTTTTAATAGAAAAGACACTATTCATCAAAAATTAATTTGTTTTTATATTTGAATTGAAGAGATCTCGGCGCATTTAAGTTGTAGCCAAAACCAATACTTTTCATCCAAAAAAACATTTCTGAAATGATTTATCAACATCACTAGGTGTCTATTGTAGATTCAAATATCTCAACAATATAGATAAGAATCAAAACCATTATGTTCACATTGACAAGTCAAATCCTCCTTATTGCATTCACTTGTGCACAATTTGTCAATTAGTTTTGCAACAATCAACCAATCTCGTTGGAATATTTCTAATGTTTAAATATTTATTTACTAATTACATATATCATATAAATTACTTATCTCCATTATAATTGGTCTTATAGGACCCCTTTTTTCCCAGGCAAGTTTTTTTCGACAAGATTTGTGAAATACAAATGTTAAAAACAAAACTTAACAAATAAATTATTTTATTTCCATTTTCATTTATTTTCATATCACTAAAAATTTAATATTAAATTTACATAAATAAAATAACTCTCACTTAATTATGATTTATAAATTTATATAAAATTACTTATATTAATTTTTATTAAATAACTATTAATTAAAATATACTAATATTTATAAGAATCAACTATTTTTATGGAAACAAAATATGATAGAAGTAACTCATATGTAACCTAGAATAATAGAAAAATAAATTGAAAATAGATTTCCAATCACTTTTCTTGTAAAAATCTTTGGCAAAAAGAATTTAGAAATTAAAAAAAAATCAATACTTAAAATTTTTTGATAATTTTTTAATATAAGAATGAATCTCTTATAATCAATATTTAAATAAATATAGATAATCATAAAACAAGCATACATTTTATACTACTTGTACAACACTAACATGAATAATTTAAAACACAAAATATTAAAATAATTCAAAATAATGATTATTTAATACTATTATTTTTCAATATCTAACCTATCCTAAATATTATACAAAACACACTTATTCAAGTCATTAGTAACAATCACAAAGCTTTTCATACTAATACTATAATTGTGTGAACTTATTCGTAGATAGTTGTGATCTCTACTAGGCTGAGAAATTAAAAAAATTTAACTACATCACCATCACGGTGAGTGCATTGTTAACATTCAGAAGTGTTTCCACTCCAAACACAAAAATTTTAAATTTATTTGTTACGTTGTTTCAACCACACAATCAATACATCCAAATGAAACCAAAAAGTAGATTCTTAAAAGAGAACAACTTACCGTTATCAATAATGTTCATTATATAATCATAAACATATTTCCTCACCGCGCGATTGTAGAGCCTCTGTTTAGTTACATGGTAATAATGAGTAAGTTCTTTGACTGGGAACTTCACATTTTTCAGAGTTGTGAATCGGAAGAAATAAAGAGCTGCTTAGCTTTGCTTGTTCAACTTCAGTTAGATTAGCATAATATTGTTGGAATAGAAATGCTTGTTAGCTCACACTCATAACATTCTGCATGATCGTAGTAGATTAGTTATAAGAATAAATAATACTATTTTTTTTGTATTAAGCATAAGGCGATAAAAAAAAGTAGGAAAAAGTATCACAACAAGGAGAGGCACTGCATAGAACAAAAGGATCCAAATAAAACTCCCTAATCTAATGGAGAATCTCATCATAAGATTTTTCCCATATGGTCCAGCCTTGTGGACCTTCCATCCAAACAATGTTCTTTTTTTCTTGAATCTGAGCTAGCATCAGGATCTTGTTATCAGAGGCTACTCTCTTGTTTTTTTCAATCTCCTTATTAATTTCCTTCAGCATCTTATCAAAAGCAGCTAGATTGTCAATGATGTCCCTCCGGTTAGATCCATCCTTCAACATGAAAATGAACATAGTAGAGTAGCCCATGTGTAGAAATCTTCTCATATTTTCCCAATTAATCGTCATGTTAACAAGAACCTGTGAGGAAATTTTAAAATATATGAGTTTATGAAAAGACTTAGTATGTATCCGGGGAGTGTCCTGATACCTGTCGTCATTCCTGATTTTCCAAATCTTCCATAAAATGTTAGAGGATAGAATATTCTAAAATAAGTTAGCATCTTTTCTCAATCTAGGAAGAAAATGAGTGATAATCTCAAGAATGTTAACATGTATAGGACAAGATATACCAAACATAAGCCAAATTTGCTTAGAAAGAGCACTGTTAGCCTAATTTTACACATGCAGTATGACAATCATAAACAATAGAAAATTGCATGAAGGTACACCTCTTTAACATTTCTATTAAGCTAATGAAGATGAAATACATTGCCATTGCATTCATATTATCAGATTACATTTTACTCTAAGTATTGATCATATTCAAATTTCCAAAATCATAATTGATCATTATATTGTGCATTCAAACTAAATGTAATAAGAAAATATTCCTTCCATATTACATATTTCATATTGAAACTTAGAGGTAATTATAGAAAAGAAAGCATGATAGAAGCATGAGTAGGGGTCCATGCATTCCCTTCTAAAAGTCAACTTTGTGATATGGGAGTTGGTTGTCTCAACTCTGTCCAAGTCTTCATGTCCTTTGTCCAGGTTTGGTCCTTTCAGTTCTGTATTTTAGGTCTTAGGGTCTTGTCCTGCATCATGGAAATAGAAAAGTGTTATATCTAAATTGGATCTAAGCAATGTATGGAAACCAAAACATCATACAACAATCAAGATTTTAGAACTTTAAATCTACCAATAACATCAATATAATGGAAAAGTATGCATCTACATCAACTGAATAGTAGTATCAAAGGGACATAACTACCTGAAACCTTTTACTATCTTTGGTTATCATTCTACATTATTCAAGAGTTGTTGCTTGTATAACCAGAAAATCTGAATTAAAGGGACTTAGTTCCTGTAGCTGAGAAACCTTTTTCAAAAACATCAACATGTTAAGATGGTGAACACAACCAGTCAACCAACATTCATGCATGAATTTAATTACACATGGCAGTCACACACAAACATTGATTAGTTGATTATGTCCACTAACCTAACATATGGATTTGATGGTTTGTGCAAACAAAATGAGCAGAAGTATATTCAAATATAGAAAGAAATATGATCTATGTGTTCACTAATAGAATATGACAAAGAAAAATGTAGTGAGTGTCACGAGTCCGTGCTTGAACCTCACAAGATGCATTACATACAATAGAATAAAGCTAGGAGTTCACAAGTTCAGGAATTGAAAGATGTAGAAGGAAAGAAGATGCAATTGATGACAGTTGTTACAAGGTAAATACATGTTGTTCCAAGTTTTGAATGCTATTAATATCAATTATGCAGATTATAGTGATGATAAAGTAAGATGCATATGCAATGAAATATGGATGCTCCAAATTGAAATGAGATGATCTAATGCAATGAAGAGATGTGAAAATAATGATGAATTGAAAAAAGTGGTCTTATAAAGTGTGTGAGTCCAACACAGAATGTTATAAAAAGGGAGATCAATTGCAATAAAATAATGACGTAACACTATTGTTAAATTATGGACAACTGAAGGTTAAATGTAATGTTGTTTGTGTTTGCTCAAGGATATGCCTATAAGGAATCAAATAACAGTACACAAAGATGGATCAAAGGTAGAGAACACTAATGATGTTACAAAGTAGTATGCATTTAGAGAAGAGCCGATTGCATTGCATCAAATTGAGAAATGCATATACATAGTTCTATACACTATTGGCATCATATAAGTACTTAATCTTAATGTTGTTTTGTATACTGGTATCTTTGGATGAGGGAAGAAAAAAACACATTGACATCCATTTTTGCAATCAAATGGATGAGAGTATGGATATTCAATAGTGACATCTTCTGTTAAAGATATGCATGCATACAAAAGAATTAAACAAAATAGTGTATTATTAAAAGACAAAAATCAGTGACACTGTTATTGATCAAGAATGGAAATCAAATAATGTTGTCTTTATACATATTTATCAAATGACAGTGTCATATTCAAGGATGAAAAAGTAAAGCAATGTGATTATCTAATGGCATGAATGTTCAGATACAATGCATATGCCAGAATGAAAGGTAAACAATAATGCTTTCTTGTATGTTCAATGCAGTGTTTGTTTGAGGATATGCCATATTCCAAGATCAAATCAGGTAAACAGTGTTATTATTTTGATGTTGTTAGATACATGTTGTAATGAAAAATAAAGAGTGGGCAAGAATGTAAAGAAAATAGTATGTTGTTTTGCATGTTCACATGACAGTGTTATTTTGCATGATCAAATAACAATGCTATTGTTGATGTTGTTATTCATATTCAAGTGACAATACATAATCAAAACTAAATATGCATATATATAACAGTACTATTTTAAGAGAAAATACACATGTTCAATCGCTGAGCCCTCTGTTTCATAGTCTTTCTCATGGGATTCACGAGCCTTTGCTCCAACCCCATGCGTAACCCTTTCATTGGAGGTGATAACTATATATGCTTGTCACTACTATTTTTGCAGAGAGAGACTATGTAATGTCAAAAACTTCAGACATGATACATAATGATAGGGGGTAAAAGTACAAACTTGTGTCACACTTTTACAAAGGAAGAGGACCACGACATGCAAATTTGTTAAACTTTACCGACATAAAAGTGGCATTTGTGTTTAGAATTTGAAAATGATGTAAACTAATGAAATGTGTAAAATTGGTTGTAGTTTATGCCTATAATTTTTTTAAATTTTTTTGAATAATAATTGACATAGTGTTTTAATTTGTGAAGTCCATTTTTTAATTCTTGAAAAACGCTAAAAAATTGAGGGTCTAGTTCCCACTAAACAAATATATGTAAATAATCTTGTTTTCCTCTCATTTGAGAATATGTTTTAGATGACATGTACAGCTAGTGCAGAAAAAATATTTTTTTGCGATATATATTTTGTCTGTTATAACTATTTAAAGTCAAAGTTGCCCAAAATTAAAAAAATTTGTCTCCCGCCTAATTTTCCCTAGAAAATCTACACCAAATACAAAAAAAATTCTACATTCATGAAGAGGACTCTCTCCTCTAGTGTTAAATATAAGTTTTAAAATTTTCTGAAATGATTTGCTAGTTTTTTCTTTTTTCGAATGAGCATGTTTCTCATTCTTCAATGTTAAAATACCTACTCAGGGTTTTATTAACTTATAATATATTATAGGTAATCAAAACACAATAAAAATTATATGACCATAATCTAGACTCTGAGCTCTACAAAAGGGGTATTTTTAGATTTTAAAAATGGTTGAGTTTTGATAAAGAAATCGGTTGTATAAGTGAGAAGTTTTGTAATTTTGAAATTTTTTCCTATTTGGCTGCCGCATAGGATGCCACATAGACAGTTTCGGCTAGAACTGGTTCTGCTGAACCAGTTCCAACCGAAACCCCCTATATAAATATACGTTAATTATTCATTGATAGAACATAGTTGGCTTATATTTACACATGAATTTTCATCCAGAACTGGTCCAGTTGAACTTGTTATGGTTGGAACTCATTTGCCACAATGCGCCATGTTTGTCCCATGTATGTACGGCCAAAAATATTCTGGCCAAAACAGTCGAAACAATTTCGGCCGGAACTAGGAAAATAGTCCTCAAGTGCGGCATAGCTTCGTACTTTTACCCAGGGCATGGTCTCAACAAAGATGTAGACATCCAGTGTTAACATTCAAACATACAATGGTGACATTATGTATAAAGACAAGCATGGTTCTAACATAAGGTGCCATGTTCTCACCACAGAGTGGAATGACAACATTCAAACATGATGGGCACTGTTAAGTAAACATAAGAAAGCATATGAATGTAAAAAACCCCAAGATGACAGGAATGCAAACATCCAGTAAAGCCGACAAGATATGTTCATTATTAAATGCAAACATAACCACAAATGAAGCTCGACATCCAAATCACAATAGAATCTCATGTGGGTATTCTAGTAGAGATGATAGAAAGCAAATGGTGACTATAAAAATAGAGCATGAATACAAAACCCATAATCATTTTCCATGAAAGATGGAGACCCAGATAATAATAATAACCAAAAATTATTGCAAGAGGCATGTAAAACCAACAAATTATTGAAAGTGTAAAGTGGAGATAACTCAAGTGTTCAAAGATTATGAAATACAATGATATATTCAAATGAAGACACAACAAAAATGCAAAGAGAAGAGAAGAGTAGCTTATCTATAAGTTACATGCAGAGAAGTGGCGGTGGAGGCTGAGTTTGATGGAGAGATACAAGGATAGAGCCATATAGTATGGCATGAAACTCAATTCCAATAAGAAAGCCCGTGGTGGAGAGAGTCTAAGCCCTCTTCTCTTAACATATAACTCTATTATTATTCATATCCTTAGCTATCTGTGAAATCAAGTGCTAAATACATGTAGAGAGCCTAAGCTCTTTAAACTTCTACAACATTACCCACTTCTAGTTGGAGCCTGAGCTCCATGATTAACTCATAAATTGCACACAAAGATGGAGTGAAGATGTAGAAATCAAGCTATTTTTCAGCCCAAAAATCATAGATAAAAGCCCAAAGAATGACAACACAACCCCCACATCACTGTGTCGACTTCCAGATCGATAATCAAAACATAGATCAACAATAAATACCAGAGAAAATGCCACAAATAGAGCATGGAAGTGCCATAACATTAGGGTTTCAAAACCCTAACATCTTCCTAAAATGTAGAAAGTCAAAATAAAATGCAAAAAACAATGCATATGCTAAGTTTTGGTAGATTTGATGTCCGCTATCAGAGAGGAGTAAATGCTTCAGACCAACTGCAGTGCACAACAGACATTCCCAATGCCACGAAACTAGAGCTATGCCACGATGGAGATATTTATTTCCATAGACTTTGGTCATGTTCACCTTAGTAATGATATCGATGTTTAGGCATGGTTAGGGTATATCTGATAGGGGTTAGGTTTTTTCATATATTGTGGGGATTAGGTCATATGGTTGTTGTTAATTTTTTATATAATTTTAATATGTTGGCATTGTATTTTGTGAGATGTATATTTTTTTCAAAATGCCAACATTAGGGGGTAGATTTAGGGCATGTATAATGCCTTAGATTTAGGGTTTTTCCTGATTTGGAGGGTTTTTGGAGGGGCTTAGATTTTCGAATTTATCCACGAGGAAGTATATATCTGAGCCTCATTCTCATTTTTAGTGGTTCAAAATTTAGGGAGAAGGTGGGTTAGTGAGAATTTTGTTCCTTTATACCTTTGTCATCCATTTTGTAGCTATCGGTTCATGTTTTATGTAGATTGTGTTAAAGTGAATGCACATATTCCTTGGCATATTATTTTGTACTTTTTCATGTAACCATTTGTAGATTTTGAGGAGAATAAAGAAAGTGCCCATTATTTCACATATTTTCTGAGTTTTTTTATCAGTCCTTTTCAACATTTCTACATTTAAGTGTAATGTGTTTTGAAGAATAGATTAGATAATTGATTCAATTCCTATTGTAGGTTGTCAAGAATAACCTTTTGCAAAATCTGTATGTTTGTTGGCAGAATTGTCTCTATTTGTGGTACAAACCCTAATAGTGATTTTTAGGCCAGCCTATACATTGAGCAGTGAATGTTACTACAGATCTCAGTAGTGTGTGTTGTGCATGCTGGTTTGAAGTTTTGATAAGTCTGAATCAAGTTTTGGTGTATCACCATTCAGTTTATTTATTTAGTTTTTAGTTATCTTTTCCCTTTTCACAAAATTAGAAATTATTCCTAGGTGATACTCCAAATCCAATAGGAACTGGCCTAGAATCCAGAGATTCCTTCTTAATTAGAGTCCACCCAAAACTCAGAAAGGTTTCCTTTATTACCATGAGATATAAGTATGACCTAATTCTTCAGTTAGGGTGATAGTTCAAGGCCTTAAGAATTTTAGGCACGCTCGGTGTGACTCCTTGTGATACATTAACAAATTCCAAACAAGGAGTGTAAAAGAGTTTGAATATTTACAACGATCACATACTAGGAGAGGAAGGACTTTGCAAAGAGGTCCTAGAGGTCAGAAAGAGATCTCCTTTTAGCCTGTAGTAAGGGGTAGGAAACTAGTAAGTCCAAGAAAAATAAGGCATGAAAGCAGTTCAGCTCCTCCCAAATACTACAGTGAATTACCATATTCAAATCAAGAATCTTTAGAAAGTGCTTCCGCACTTCGAATTCAAGTTGTTCTTGAACAAAAAGTAGAGGAAGATCAGCCTTCAAGTTCTGTTGCAGCACCACCAAGGATGACTAGAAATTTTTCATTTGTACCTTTTGATCAGGGAAGCCCTTTGAGGATTTCCAATCACAACAACATTCCATTGGCAGCCTTGAAATTGTTACCATCTTTCACAGGAGAAGGACAAACAACAACAATTGAGCATATTAGAGATGTTGCATCTCTTTGCAATGTTCATGACATCATGGAGGAGGATGTAGCTTTGAAGCTATTGGCTACATCATTGAAGTGAAAAGCTTTTGAATAGTTCTAAACTCTCTGAGTTGGATCAATTGCCTCATGGGATACACTAGGTGAGGAATTGTCTAAATTTTTTGAAGAGAAATATGATAATATTTCTTTGGTGGAACAACTAACTACTATCAAAAGGGTTCCACTATAAGAGATGAGTAATTTCAATCTCCACTTCCAAAAGAGTTGGAATAGGATTCCTACCATGGTAAGACCCTCTGCTGAATATGCATTTTTATACTTCCTAAAGAGTATGATTAGTGATATTTCAGTTATGATCCAATCTATGGGGGGAAATTCTTTACCTCAAGCCTTTGATATTGCAATTATAGTAGAGAATAGTCTTATTCAGGTAGGGAAGATAGATCCTAGGCCACCTACGCCTTTCTTTCCTAGCATCCAGTCCAATATGCCATTAATTACCCAACCTCTGGCACCTTTTCCAACTCCAAGAAATGATGCTTGTTCCACCTTGTAATGAGCTGCAAATCATAAAAGACAACCAACAAAAAATTGAATGTTTATTGAAAACCTTTGAAAATGAGTTGGTAAACCTTAAAAGGAAACAAGCTCTAGGAAATCCAATAGCCCATACGCAAAATCAATTTTCTAGTTCCTCATCACAATAGCCTAACAAGACCATTTACCAAGGTAATAAGAAGTATTACCAATGAAATAGAAATACAAATAGGAAGAATTTGAATGAGAGGCCTTATAGACCTTATAATCCTGCACCTCTTAATGATATTGGGGACATTGTTCCTAACCAAAATAACCTTGCTACTAAATATGAGTGGTGTTATCCTTGTGCGCAGCCCCACAATTAGTCAAAGTGCACTAATGGAGTGCTTAATCAAGCTCTAATGGTTCAAAATGTTATTGATTCACAATAAGATGCATCCATTGTTGAGAATCAACAACAACCACATCTAGGTGCTCCAGACACTGCTTTTCTCAATTGGTGAGTGGAAAAATTCTGTGGGGTAAGTAATGATTCACCTGTATCAGAAAACAATAAAGCCAAAAAGAGAGCTCTAGGAAAAGAGCAATCAACTGCTAATATTGATTCTACAACTCAATCACCACCTATCCCTCCTATTTTTATACTAAAACAACACTCCTCTCTTGCAACCAAGGAGCAACATCAGAAGCACATGGATCAGATCATTGGTAAATCTCCTCAAAAGGTATAGTTTGTTGTTTCTTTTAATATTATTGATAATATGAAGAAGATAAATGTTTCTATTTCTATGTGGGATTCTTCAGCCATTCCAAGGCATGCAGATTTACTTAAGGAAGAGTTGTCTAAAGTGACAACAAGTTCATATCAAGCTCTAAAGTAGCCTTCAAGAACTATTTTGGTCAATTCAGGTGCTACAGATGTGCAAGGAACATCAGTAAAGGATGGTAAGAAAGTTACAAATGTGAAGCCACCTTGTTTTTATGTGTCCTTGATAATTGGTAATAAGTTAGTCCATAACTGCATGGTTGATAGTGGTGCAACTAGCACAATAATGCCCAAGAAGATTGTAGTTTTACTTGATTTGAAGTATGAACCTCTTGATAAAGGAGTTATTAAGTTAGATGGTTGATCAGTCCACACTTTAGGTGTTGTTAAAAATGAAATTTTGACCTTGCATGCTTGCCCAAATTTCTCTATTCAACAAGATATCTATGTTATAGATCTACTTCCTTATTTTTCCCTATATTTATCTAGAGATTTTACTACAAAAATAGGAGGATCTTTCTCATCTGATTGGTCTCACATGCTGTTTTGGACAAGATATGGTCCAAAAGTGACCATAAAATCAGAATTGTTGACCAAATATCACATAGATCCATATATGCCAAGCCCTATTAATGCCAATTTATTAAAGCCCTTAACTTCAATGCTGAAGAAAATTGTACCTTTCATCTAGACTAAGGAAGGAAAATCAAGTTTTAAGAAGATTAAACAGGCCTTATCATCAGCTCCTACATTAGCTAATCCTAATTTTTCTAAAGATTTTATTTTATATGCTTATGGAAGTTATGATACTGTTTTCGCTATGTTCATGTAGAAAACTAATGAAAATTTAGAACAACCAATTGCATTTTTTAGCAAAGGAATGTATGACTATGAACAAAGGTATAGTTTTGTTGATAAACATGTACTTGCTATTATGAAATCTTTAAATAATTTTAAACATCTTGTTGCTAGAAATAAAGTTCATCTAATGATTGCTCATCCTAGTATTAAAGAGTTTCTATTGAGCAAGGATGTAAATGAAAAGAGAGAAAGATGGATCACAAAAGTTATGGAATATGATGTACATATTCATGTAACCAAGCTGGTTAGAGGAAAGGGTTTGTGTGCTCAAATGGTAGAAAAGGAGAAAGAAGCTAAAAATAGTAATGAGGTTGTCTTACTTCAAGACAATCTTGTACTTAATGACCAACCAGCAAATTGGTTTGCTGATATGACCAGATTTATGCAAACTGGACAATGTCCAACTAATTTTGCTAAAGCCAAGATGAGGTATTTAAGATTGAAATATATTCCTTATGTTTTGATAAATGGTATTCTTTATTGAAAAGACTTTTCTGGAATGTTGCTGAAATGTATTGATATTGCTGATCAAAGAAAATATTTATCTGAATTTCATGATGGATCATGTGGAGGACATTTCAATCCTAAGACTACAAGTTGGAAGATATGAAGGGCAGGTAATTATTGACTCGATCTATTTAAGGATGGTCATTCTTGGGAAAGAAGATGTCAAAATTGTGCTCTTTTTGCAGGAAAACAAAGGCTAGAAGCATTGCCATTAAATCATATCATTGTTGAACAACCATTTGTCAAGTGGTGAGTGGACTTCATAGGCCCCATTAACTCTAATTATAGTGGAGGTCACAAATGGATCTTAACTGCTACAGACTACTTTACAAGATGGACCGAAGCTATTGCATTTAAGGAATAAACTAGATCTATTGTTCTCAACTTCTATGAAGATATTATAACTTGGTTTGGGGTACCTCAATCAATTATTTTAGATAATGCATTGGATTTTGTTGGTTCTAGAATAACAAAATGAGCTATTAAAAATCAGATTTATCTAAATACATCATCTAACTATTACCCTCAGGGTAATGGACTTGTTGAGTCTACTAACAAGAACCTAATAAGGATTATCAAAAGGAATCTACAGGAGAACAAGAGGGATTGGAATTCAAAACTCAAGGAAGCATTATGGTTGGACAGAATTACACCAAAATAGATCACTAGCAGCTCACCCTATGTATTGGTTTATGGTAAGGAATCAAGGTTGCCTATTTTTACTGATTTTCCAGCCCTACAATTGGCTTATCAGATTATGTTGTTTGAAGAGGGAGATCATCTTAAGTTGAGGTATGTTGAATTGTTATAGCTAGAAGAGAAAGGAACACAACCTTAAGGAACATTGAACTAAGGAAAAATCAGACTAAAAGGTGTTTTGACAAGAAGAAAACACCTAGAGAGTTCAAAGAGGGGGACCTATTTCTTAAATGGGATGTGTTGAAAAGTAGACCAGGGCAACATGATAAACTCGACAATTTTTGGTCAAGCCCATTTGTCATCACTGAATGTAAAGAGAACAATGCCTTTCAAATATCAACCATAGATGGAGAGGTCTTGCTTATCCCAGTGAATGAGATCCTCCTCAAGATTTTCATTGAGGGTTAGTACATTTAGTTTAAAGTATCATTTTAATAAGTGTTGTCAAGCACTATGGGTCATTATTGTTATTTTTTGATTTTCTGATATAAGTAATAGAAAAGCAAGAAATAACACCCCCCACAATTGATAAAACACATATCCACAGAACGCCAAGAACACCTGCATGCAAAATACCTAAAGATGAAAGTGAAACCTGTGAGAGAGAAGCTAGAGTTTGGAAAATCTCAGCGGAGTGAGAGAAAATTGTTATTTCCCAAAACAATGAATTACAATAATTACAAAAAGTGGCTTATAAGGTGAGAAACCCTAAAGCCGGAGAAAGCTAGGTTGCACATTATTAATTAATAATGTACCTAAGTGAAGCTTAAGTAACTAGAGTAATATAAACTTACATAATTAAATAGATATGATTTAATTAATAAGCATAAAGTAATAATACTCTAACACCCCCCCTTAAGCTGAATGCAGGGAGAAAGCTAACCTAGAAAAAACTATGAAAGCAAGAAATGGGTCCTGGTAACAAGGCCTGATCAGGTACCCAGTACAAGAAAATCTCTGTAAACCGGAGACAAAGGAGAAAACCCAGTGGGAAAAACTCCTCTCCAAAAAGAGATATAAAAGCAAGCAAAGACAAAAGGAATGACTTCAAGAGACTCTCTCAAAGCCAGTAGTACAA
>MU223956.1:850705-864134 GCA_018584345.1 Thuja plicata | reverse complement strand
ATGAGAATATGAGGAATAGGAGAAGTCTCAAAAGAAGAGAACAAATCCTGAGAAGATGCCATATGGTGAGAAGCACCGAAATCCAGTATCCAAGGGACCTATGAAGGGGATGCAACAGATGCCCGTATTGCATGACCCTGTCCAAAATCCTGTCCAGATGTTGAAGAAGAGGTAGGAGACTGAAAAGTAGACCCCTGTGAGGTGGAAGAGGATGGAGAGGAGATAGTGCTCTTCTGAAGGAGAGCTTGCAAACCTACAATCTATTTCTCATAGCCATCGAATCTCTTCTGAAAACACTGGGACTCATCATGGGGTCCCTTCTGACAATACGAACAAGTGGGGTTTTGAGTCTTCTGTTTCTCCTTCTTAGAAGAAGATGATGGGCCAGAAGAGTGCTAAAGAGGTGAATCAGATATCTACTTCAGCTTCGGCTTCTGTGTATCCTAAGATGACTTGGCAAGCAATTCCTGTGACTGTGAACTTGTAAGAGAATCCATCTGACTGAGCTTGGACTGCTCAAGAGTTAACCTGTCATAGAAGGTCTCAAAAGAGGGCAGAACATGCCATGCACCCAGTGCATCCATAGTGGAGTAGAAGGTAGAAGTGAAAATCTGATAAGGACCACGAAGCTTGGAGAGTATCAGGAAGATACACTCATCATCTAACTTCATCTTTCCAGCAACCTATAGAATAGATCGAAGAGACTTGAACTTCATCAGGAAGTCCTCAATGCTGGTGAATGAGTCAGGTGCCAAGGAGGTGAACTCTGCATCTATCTGGAGAATCCTGAACTGATCCATGGTGCCAAACAAGGTGGAGAACTTGTCCCACATATCCCTGGGTGTAGTCAGACCATCCAGGTGGAACAACAACCCATCTGAAATATTCATAGCAATGAGGCCCATTGCCTCATCCATCTTGTTTCTGTGCATAAGAGCCTCATAAGGCCTCTGAAGAACTGGCTGAACTGTATCTAGGCAGGACCATAAACCTTGTGACATGAGGAGTCTGGTCATTTTTGGCTTCCACACATGATAATTGTGTGGAGTGAGAAGCTCAACAGATGCTGTGTCTGCCATAGTGCCAAGTGCTCTGACTATTTTTTTTTTTATGTTTTCTTTCAGAACTAGACAGAAGATGTAGAAGGGGTTTTGTTTTATGTGATAAAATGTTTTGATTTTATGATATAATTAATAGAAAAGCAAGAAATAACACCCCCCATAATTGATAAAACCCAATTCCCAATACAGTATGGAAAGCCTGAAAGACAGAAAGAGCTAGAATGATTCAGATAATAACTTGTGTACCTGGTAAAAAAATTTTATGAAATAGGCTAAGGATCTAGATAGAGCATTCGAATACCTTTCCAATGCATATTCGTTTGCTCAAAACGGGGATCGGATGCACAAGATACAGCTCCCGGAGTGCAGAAAAGAACTGCTAACTTTGAAGCTAAAAAATAGCATCAAAATGACTGAGTCAAAAAACCAAACCTCCAGAATCGCGTAGAGCTCAGAAAGAGATTTCTGGTGATATCTTGTTTGCCAAATTTTGAGCTTGTATACTCAAGTTATGAGGAAAAAACCAACTGCCTCTCTGAAAGATAACTCTCTGGAAAAACACAGAGACTGCATAAAAATTGACGGTCAACCGCCCGTCACCTGTTTGCGGGGTTAAAATTGACGGCCGTCAGAGTCACCGAAAAATATTTTCCAACCGCCGGTAAAACCAAAATTGCTAGGAAATTTAAAAAACTGTCGAAAAAGTTTTTTTCCGGCCGTTGACGTCAGAGGTGACGTCAGCTACACGCAGTGTTGGCAGGCCGGTGGCGGCTGAGCGGCGACGCCAGAGATGGAGGCAGCTGGGCAGCGGGCTGGTGGCTGCCGGGTGGTGGCTGAGCGGCCAGGCGGCGGCGGAGGGCCCCAGCTGTGGAGCGGTGGCGCCTGGGTGGCACGCTGCCCAGCAGCTACGCGCGGGTGGCGCGGTGGCGGCGCACACTGGCAGCGCCTATCTGTGCTTAAAAAACCACCTTTTTTTAAATTTGTTTTGAGAAATTGCCTCGATTTGCAAACCATACGGCCCTAGGAGGCCAACAATTTTTGCCTGTGGTCACAGAGGCCAAAATAGTCAAACTTTATATGTATTTTGACTCTCCCGGGCCTTCTGAACGCAATGGCGGCATCCATTTTGGCTCAATCTACTCTAGAAGATCGTGCCTCCTTCAAAGTGATAGAAAAACCTTAGAAAAGCTATGGCTGTCATCTTCAAATTGAGGCTTCAAAAATCTTCAACCTAGGCAGCGACAGGGTGGCTCTGATACCATGTAGGATTTGAGAAACATAAATCCACAGAATGCTAAGAACACCTGCATGAAAAATACCTAAAGCTGAAAGTGAAACCTGTGAGAGAGAAGCTAGGGTTTGGAAAATCTCAGCGGAGTGAGAGCAAATTGTTATTTCCCAAAAGAATGAATAACAATAATTACAAAAAGCGGCTTATAAGGTGAGAAACCCTAAATTCGGAGAAAGCTAGGTTGCACATTATTAATTAATAATGTACCTAAGTGAAGCTTAAGTAACTAGAGTAATATAAAATTATATAATTAAATCGATATGATTTAATTAATAAGCATAAAGTAATAATACTCTAACAATTATGTTTTCATTTTCAATAAAGTGTCTTCTAGGCACAAGGTCAGTTCTAGGTTGTATGAGTCCTAGCTAGGTTGCATGAGTCTTAGCTTATGTTTCATTTTTATTTCAATAAGGTTGCATTTCTATGTTCTGGTTTTGACTCCATTTTCCCTAGGAATAAGGTCTATAGTTCATTTCTAGCAAGTAGACATCAAGCATAGGTCGCCAGAATTGTTACCCTAATTTTACACATGCAGTATGACAATCATAAACAACATAAAAGTGCATGAAGGTACATGTCTTTAACATTTCTATTCAGCTAATGAAGATGAAATACATTTCTATTGCATTCATATTATCAGATTACTTTGTACTCTAAGTATTGATCATATTCAAATTTTCAAAATCATAATTGATCATTACATTGTGCATTCAAACTGAATGTAATAAGAAAATGTTCCTTCCATATTACATCTTTCATATTGAAACTTAGAGGTAATTACAGAAAGGAAAACATGATATAAAAATGACTAGGGGTCCATGCATTGCCTTCTAAAAGTTGACTGTGTATATGGGAGCTGGTTGTCTGAACTCTGTCCAAGTCTTCATGTCCATTGTCCAGGTCTGATCATGTTAGTTCTGCATTTTAGGTCTTAGGGTCATATCCTGCATCATGGAAACAAAAAAGTGTTAGATCCAAATTGGATCTAAGCAATGCATGGAAACCAGAACACCATACAATAATCAAACTTTAAGAACTGTAAATCTACCAATAACATCAATATAATGGAAAAGTATGCATCTACATCAACTGAATAGTAGTATCAAAGGGACATAACTCCACGAAACATTTTACTATCTTTGGTTATCATTCTACATTATTCAAGAGTTGTTGCTTGTAAAACCACAAAATCTAAATTAAAGGGACTTAGTTCCTGTAGCTGAGAAACCTTTTTCAGAAACATTAACATGTTAAGATGGTGAAATCAACAAATCAACCAACATTCATGCATGAATGTCATTACACATGGCACTTACACACAAACATTGATTAGTTTATTATGTCCACTAACCTAACATATTTATTTGATGGTGTGTGCCAAAAAAATGAGTCTTGTCAATTGGTATGAGTCCGGAGATGACACAACAGCGGAAGTGGGTTGTGTTGTCTTGGAGCTTGAGGCATTCCTGCCTTTTCGTGAAACTATATTCCATTCTTCTTCTTTTCCAGCTTCTATATTTTTGGCTGGTGCTTCCTTTGATGATGGATTTACCCGAGGGGTAGCTAGCAAGCAATCCTTAATCTTGTGGTCTGTCGATTGACACTGATAACAGGTGTTGGGAAGGTTCAAATAGAGTACTTTTTGAGAAGTGGTGGGAGAACCAACCTGGATTTCAACAGTATCCTTGAGGTCCTTAGAAAGGTCAACCTCAACACAGAAATGCTTTTGGGGATGGGCATTCAAATTTTTTTCATGTTCCATGACAATGACCTTACCAAGGGTTTTAACAATGGAATCAATTAACGGCTAGCATGGAAAAGGGAGACCAGGAAACTCAACCCAAATAGGAACCCTAAGTTTCTTGTTGTCTAGGACTATGAAGTCTCAAGACCATCTCTAAAAAACAAGCAGGGATGACCTAATAGTCCAGGGCTTGCGGCTAAAAACTGCTTCCACCTGGGAAGGGTTAGCAAAATGGAAAAGGAAAAAACCATTGGTAAGGTTTTGCACACCGTCAAGGCGGACCCCATGAGGGGTCCAGCTCTTGTTTACCCAATCTTTGAGGACACTTTCAGGAGGAGTACGACCCACAAAATATCCAATCAGAGTATGCTTTTCTAACCATTCACATGCAGAATCAAATTATTGTAGAGTAAGAACAATATTAGGGTTACCTTGTGAAAGATCTTCAGGATGAACTTGTAAGGAAGTTTGTTCAGAGGAGGCACCATGGCTTTCTGAAGCTTCAAATCGCACACCAACATCAATTTCTAGGCCGAAGTTGGCTAGAGCCATACTAAAAGCTAACCCTAATGCAAAAATCCCACAGTAAATGTGGTATGATAGATGGAAAGCTCAGAACAAAGACACAGACAGAGCCAATTGCATTGTATCAAATTAAAAAATGCATATACATATTTCTATACACCGTTGGTATCAGACAAGTACTTCAAATTAATGTTGTTTTGTATACTGGTATCTTTGAATGAGAGAAGAAAAAAACACACTGTGGCATCCATTTTTGTAATTAAATGGAAGAGCTTATGCATATTCAATGGTGATATCTTTTGTTAAAGATATGCATGCATACACAAGAATTGAACAAAAGTGTGTATTCTTAAAAGACAAAAATCAGTGAAACTGTTATTGATCAAGAATGGAAATCAAATAATGTTATTTTTATACATATTCATCAAATTACAGTGCCATATTCAGGGATGAAGAAGTAAAATAGTGTTATTGTCTAATGCTATGGGATGAATATTCAGATACAGTACATGTGCCAGAATGAAAGGTAAACAATAATGCTATCTTGTATGTTCAATGCAGTGTTTGTTTAAGGATATGCCATATTCCAAGATCAAATCAAGTAAATAGTGTTATTATTATGATGTTGTTAGATACATGTTGTAATGAAAAGTAAAGAGTATGCAAGAATGTAATGCAAATAGCAGTTTTGTTTTGCATGTTCACATGACAGTGTCATTTTGCTTAATCAAATAACAATGTTATTGTTGATGTTGTTATTCATATTCAAGTGACAGTACATAATCAAAATTGAATATGCATATATATAAAAATACTATTTTAAGAGAAAATATGCATGTCCAATGGCCAAGCCCTCTGTTTCATAGTGTTGCTGATGGGAGTCATGAGCCCGTGCTCAAACCCCATGAGTAACCCTTTCATTGGAGGTGATAACTATATATGCTTGTCATTGTTATTTTTGAAGAGAGGGACTATGTAATGTAAAAAGCTTCAGACCCAATACATAATGACAGAGCACGGTCTCAACAAAGATGCAGACTTCCAGTGTTAACATTCAAACATACAATGGCGACATTCTGTATAAAGACAAGCACAGTTCTAACAAAATGTGGCAAGTTCTTATCACATAGTGGAATGAAAACACTCAAACATGATGGGCACTATTAAGTGAATAGAAGAGGGAATATGAACAAAAAAAAAAAACCCTAGATGACAAGAATGAAAACATCAAGTAAATCTGACAAGATATGGTCATTATTAACTACAGACATCAATAGAAATGAAGCTCGAAATCCAAATCACAATAGAAGCCTATGTGGGTATTCTAGCAGAGATCATAGAAAGAAAATAGTGACTATAATGGCAGAGCATGAATACAAAACCTAGAACTATTTGCCATGAAAGATGGAGACCCAGATATTAATAATAACCCAAAATTATTGCAAGAGGCATGTAAAAGAAATTCGTTATTGAAAGAAGAAATTGGAGATAACTCAAGTGTTCAAAGATTATGAAATACAATGATATATTCAAATCAACATAGAGTAGAAATGCAAAGAGAAGAGAAGAGTAACTTATCTGTAAGTTACATATAGAGAAGTAGCAATGGATACCTAGTTTGATGGAGAGATACAAGGACAACACCATATAGTATGGCATGAAACTCCTATCCAAGAAGAAACCCTGTGGTGGAGAGAGTCCAAGCTCTCTATTCTTAATAGATAACTCCAGTATTATTCATAGCCCGAGCACTCTGTAGACCCAAGTGATAAATACATGCAAAGAGCCTGAGCTCTTTAAACTTCTACCATGTTACCCACTTCCAGTTGGAGCCCAAGCTCCATGATTAACTCATAAATTGTAGATAGAGATGGAGTGAAGATGCAGAAATCAAGCTATTTTCAGCTCAAAAATCATAGATAAAAGCCCAAAGAATGACAAAACAACCCCCACTTCATAGTGTCAACTTCCAGATTGACAACCCAAACACAAAGAGGTAGTAGAGATAAGATAAAATTCAATAAACACAACATTGCGGTGCCATAACATTAGGGTTTCAAAACCCTAACATTTTTCCCAAATTCAAAAAGGCAAAATAAAACATGAAAAACAATGCATATGCTAACTTTTGGTAGATTTGAATTTCGTTGTTAGAGAGGAGTAAATGCTTTAGACCAACTTTAGTGTATGACAGACCTTCCCAACGCCACAATAGGAGAGCTATTCCACGATGGAGATAATTCTTTGAATAGACTTTGGTCATGTTGACCTTAATAACGATATCGATGTTTAGGCATGATTAGGGTATATGTGATAGGGGTTAGGGTTTTTCATATGTTGTGGGGATTACTTCATATGAGTGTTGTTAAGTTCTTATGTAATTTTTATATGATGGCATTATATTTTGTAAAGAGATGTATATTTTTTCAAAATGCCAACATTAGGGGCTAGATTTAGGGCGTGTATTATGCCTTAGATTTAGGGTTTTTTCTGATTTGGAGGGTTTTTTGAGGGGATTAGGTTTTCAAATTTAGCCATGAGGGAGTATATATCTTAGCCTCTTTCTCATTTTTAGGGGTTCAAAATTTAGGGAGAAGGTGGATTAGTGAGAATTTTGTTCCTTTGTACCTTTGTCATGCATTTTGTAGCCATCGGTTCATGTTTTATGCAAATTGTGTTTAAGTGAATGCACATATTCCTTGGCATATTTTTGTACTTTGTAACCATTTATAGGTTTTGAGGAGAATAAAGCAAGTGCCCATTATTTCACATGTTTTACGAGTTCTAGTATCAGTCCTTTTCAACATTTATGCATTTAAGTGTAATGTGTTTTGAAGAATAGATTAGAGAATTGATTCAATTCCTATTCTAGGTTGTCAAGAATAAACTTTTGCAGAATTTGTATGATTGTTGGCAGAATTGTCTCTATTTGTGGTGAAAACCCTAATAGTCAATTTTAGGCTAGCCTACATGTTGAGTAGTGAATGTTACTACAGATCTCAGTAGTGTGTATTGTGGATACTGGTTTTAAGTTCTGATAAGTCTGAATCAAGTTTTGGTGTATCACCTTTTAGTTTATTTATTCAGTTTTTAGTTATCTTTTCCTGTTTCCCAAAATTAGAGATCAGTCCTAGGTGATATTCCAAATCCAATAGGAACCAACCTAGAATCCGTAGATTCCTTCTTAATCAAAGTCCACCCACAACTCAGGAAGGTTTCCATTGTTACCATGAGATATTAGTATGCCCTAATGCCTGAGTTAGGGTGATATTTCAAGGCCTTAACAAGCACAATCTAGTAAGATGTGTCTGCAAGAATCAAGAATCTTACAAATATTACAAAATTTAATAAATTTTATTATCTTTCCTTAAAGGAAGTCTATCAAGCATCGTAAGACATTTAAAACATGTAATTTTGGGATTAGTCAGACTTTTCCAAATAATATCAAACTATTTTTTTCCAAGAACCAGGATCCAAGTCAGAGTACCAAAGATTGTTGACATGTTTAATAATGGCATCATCATTAGCAATAACCATGTATATATATTCTTATCTTGATTTTTGAAAAATAGTACCATCCGGCCACTTGAGACTGAGAAATCTATGAGAATCACTATGACAAATAACAGGGATATTACAACAAGCTTTGGTTATCATATTATAGGTCTTTATCTGAGACTGTGGGATGTTGTAAATAGTTCTGAGATCATCCCAAGATATAAGACTGTCATTCTCAAAAAGGTCGATGAAATGAGAGATGCCCAAACTAGCCCAAGACCTAGCAGAGCATCCTTGGGAGAGGGTGAGGGGTTTACCATTTAGGAAAAGGTTCCACCAAATAGACCTTTCATCATGTAGAAGGTTGGAATCATGGAAGGCTTGATTAGGGAAAAACACCGTAACATGCTCTCAAGCCTTCCAAATGGATTTAAAAACAACAGAGCCTTGAACCATAACCAAGAATTTTCCCCCAATAATGTCACCCAAGGGAAGGTTCTTCCAAGACTTTGCAATTTTAGGTAAACCACACTCAATGTTGTTCCTAAGGTCAAGACTTTCCATGGTTCTGAACCTTCTAAAGAATGAAAGATCCATTTCGAAGCAAGGGAAATCCCTTGAATTTTAAGGTCCTTAAGCCCCATCCCCCCCATGATCTTGTTAGTCTGGAACCAATTCCATTTAACAACATGGTGCTTAGAATTGCGTTTCCTAACAAACCAAAGAAAATTCCTGATGGCCTTCTGGATCTCAAGGATCTGATAGTTGCTAAACATCCAAGTGGAGGAGTAATAAACATTGTAAGAAGAGAGAATATTTTGACAAACTTGCATATGAATAGCAAAGGAAAGAGACCTATTATGCCATTTAGTAAGTTTTTTTAAATTTTTTTCTTTAATCCATAACCACGTGTCTTTTAGAGATGGTTCAACAGAAAAGGGAATACCAATATATCAGACAATTTAGTGAGGTCCATTCCATTAACAACCATATTAGTTAATCCAATCCAGAGGACTGTCTGCCCCCTCAAGGAAAAAATATTTGTAATGAGAAAGGTGAGCACCAGAGGTAGTACAAAATAATTTAAGATTGTTACTTAAATCTTCAAAGTTATCTTCTGTAAGTTCAAATAAGAGAGCAGTGTCGTCAGCAAACTAAAAATTAATCAAGTTAGAACCATCAGGTAAAGAGACACCTTTGACACAAGGAGAGATAGTGTTGTTTCTAAGAATATAAAAGAGCATCAGAAGAAATCAAAAAGAGAGTAGGTGCCAGGGGGTAGCCTTGCCAAATAGATCTACTCAGAGTAAAAGGGTTAGAAAGGGAACCATTAACATCAACTTGGGCATTGGCATCCTGAAGAAACATTTTAATGATACTGCAAAAGTATCTAGGAAAGAAAAAAGCCTCAAGCATCATGAGAACAAAATCCCATTCAATTCTGTCATAGGCCACCTCAAAGTCAAGAAGGAACATAGAAGTGTTTTGTTGAGAATATTTGGCCCAATTCATTGTTTCCCAACTAGTAACAAAATTTTCCTGAATGTATCTACCTTTAATGAAGCCAGTTTGAGTGGAAGAGACAAACTTGGGTAGAATTGTTTCCAATCTTAGGGCCATGATTTTGGCAATAATTTTATAAGAAACATTAAGGAGGGTAATAAGCCTCCAGTTTTTAATGAGGGAATTATCACCATATTTGGGGATCAACTTAATGATTCATCTATTAATAGAGGCTCCCAGAGAGCCACTTTCAAGGGGCTCAAAGTAGATGTCATGGAGATCATTAGAGATCCAACTAATGTTGGCTTTGTAGAATTCAGTCGAGAGGCCATCAGGTCTAGGGGCTTTATCATCTTTTAAAGTATTGATAGCTTTTTGAATTTTCTCAACAGAAATATTTTGATTTAGCATAGTAGAGTCCTCAATGGTAATTGTATTGGGGATCAAAGATTTACATTTATTCTTTAGGGACCTGGCTTCAACAGTATCTTCACATGTAAAAAGTTCTTGGTAAAAGTGGGAGAAAGCCTTTTTAATGTTATTAGTGTCTACAATTTTTTTATCATTAATAAGAAGTCTATCGATAGATTCCTTAGATTTTTTTTGTTTAATGAGATTAAAGAAAAATTTAGATCCCATGTTGCCAAATTGAAGCTAGTGGGAATGGGCTCGAATGAGAGCACTTCTAGTTTTAACATGTTGATGCTATCTAAGAGCATCTTTAGCTTTGCACACCTAGAAAATAAGGTTGATATCAGTGGGATCAGATTGGATGTTAGGCTCAACATGAACGAGATCAAAAGAAAGATTCTTCTCCAAGAATATAAAATCCTTGGCTTTCTTCCTCCCAATAGTTTGAAGTAGATTCTACCAAGCAGAGATGTTATGGTTTCATCTATCAATATGGGAGAGGGAGGTGAGGCTGTTCTTATTTATAAGTCTAATTAAATTAATGGCAGCCAAGATGTCTTCATCATTCAAAAGACTAGTATTAAGGATGAATTTGGGGTTAGATTGACTGGCCTGAGGGGGAGAGTTATTAATTCTGATACAAGCAGAGATAGGATGGTGATCTAAAAGGCCAGTCGCAGTAACATTAACAACACTGCCTTTTTTATCAAGGAGAAACAAAAAGAAATTATTATTGGCATAGAATTGATCAAGTATCGAGTATATCCTAGAGGGACCATTTTGAAAATTACACCAAGTAAACCAGAGTCTGGGGTTGGAGTTCCTTTCACCAAAGAGAGGGTCAAAGAGATAAGTTTTATGTTTCAATCTATTCCATTGAATTTTTTCTAGGTCTCTCGACATGAAGGGGCCACCACCACTCTTGTCATCTTGGTAATCAATTGTATTGAAATCCCCACCAAAGATCCATGAAATGTTTGGAAGGGAGGATAACTAGTCACAAAGCTCAGTTCTTTCTTTAGAGTCATTAGAGGCATATATATAATATATGCCAATGGATAAACCATGTATGTTTAAATTAACCCAAATAGATCTATTACACAGAGAGATACCATGATCCAGAATTATGTTAGACCATCTATAGTTAATCATAATACCAACACCACCCCTGCCTCTTGGGTGATTGGTATGAAATTTAATTGTATCTTTCCAAATATAGTTTAGATTGCCTTCTAGCTTAAAACCAGTTGCTTTAAATTCTTGTAACATCAGAATATCAATGAAATTAAAAGCATTTAAAAAATGTTTAAAACACAACTTCCTATCTGGGGATTCAAGACCCCTAATATTCTAGGAGAAACAATTTGTGATGAAATAGATGGGGGGAGACGGGGAATTCATGGTATTAGCAAATGGGCCCAAAGGAGCAGCAAGGTTTTCGACAAGTTTTTTAGTTAAAACCTTTTTGTTTTTAGACCCCTGCAGACATCCTCATTTTTTGTCTTTGGCCAGATCAATGGCGTTATCTATCTCCTCATTGTCAGAAGTAATCAAAGTAGCATTTTCCAACTGCATATCCGAATTAGGGTTCACAGAGGATTCTCCATTTTGAGATAATAAAACCATGGATTGTTTTTGAAAGGGCATAGATATATTTGAAAGTATGATTTCAAAAACATAGTCATCATCAAATTCTCTAAAAATCTTATTATTAAGACCTTGCACGGCATGAGAAATCTTGCTCATAGAAGGAGAGGAGTTATGGTGAGCAGACAAAGGTGGGGGGTCATTGTAGGAGGCAGGTTGATGGGAAACATTCAAGAAAGTAGCAGAGAGTGTGGGAGTAGGGCCAGATGAAGATGAGATAGCCTGCGGGGGAGTTTTCCTTCTTCATTTGTTAACCTTTTTAACCATAGTTTGAAAACCATCATCATTTTGACCCGGTTGCTAAGTAGCAATAGGAGTGGTGGTATTGTGGGAGGCAGGATTGTGATAAGAGCTCTGAGGAGGTGCAGGAGATGGAAAACCATGAGTAGGATTACTAGTGACATTGAGAACAAGAGAAGCCCTACCAAAGGAGTCCATGAATGTTGTAGATGAGGGCTTGGAAGAGGGTTATTTCCAGTTAATAATAGGGCAGTCTTTCCTAAGGTGACCTTCGCGTTTGCATAGAAAGCATGCATTGAGACCACCGAGGATCTCAATAGGGAAATAAAAGCGATCATTGGCAATGTTAACCTCTAAATAATTAGGGATGTCAATGCGTGGTATGAGTGAAATTAGTGATCTAGCATCCATATGGGGGACAAAATGATTAGTTTGATCCATTTTGACTACCCTATCCAGTGGTTCCAATAATTGAGGGAGAATTCGCCATAGAAAAGGAGGAACATGTTTAAGCATAATCCATCTAGGAGCAGACAAAGCTAAAAATTCCTCATAAATGGCCTTCGGAGTCCAGGAAAGAGCATGGAAGGAGGTGTTACCAACCAACCAGTATTGCCTTTTTAAAACTTCCTCTTGGGATTTAGAGTGAGAAAAGAAAATAACATATAGCCCTTTTGGAATCTGTCTACAAAATGAAATGTGAAAACCAAGCTTCAAATTCCAAATATTTTGAAACCAGTTATCTAAAAACTTTTTAGCACGGCATTTATCGATTTCCACCGCACAAAAGGAGATAGCAGAGTCTTTCAATCTATTTTTTTCTTTAACAATTTCGTCAACCATTTCAGAATTAGGAGAAATAGAGAGAGGATGCAGAACAAACCCAAGGTCCTTACCGAATTTTCTCGATCCATCCACACCACAACTCACAAATTTCACACCAGAGGCAACATGAGAGATGGTTTTTTCCACAACTTCAGAGAATGATTTAACCATTTTGGGGGAAATGGTGGAGTTATGACTAACTAGTTGTTCATTTAAGACATCTGACATAGGCTCCATCGGAACCTGCTTGAGGATCATACCAGCGCTGAAAGAAAGCAAATGATAATTTAAAACCATAAATAGAAATTAGGGGTATGAAATGATCACACTTGCATCACCATTCAAGTGGGAAGACACATGTTCGAGATACGCAGACCGAGGAAAAAAAGTAGAAAAAGCGAGAAAATGCATATCACCCCTTAAACAATACTATTTTTTCAAAATTTCAAAGGGTAATTATGTTGAAGGTCTGTTATATTCATTTATGGATGTTAAAATATCTATAGTAAAATTATATATTGATTTAATTGTTATACACTGAATTTGCGCCTCTTATCTCAAGCTCTCTTGGTCTTGATAATCTAGTATAACAAGGGAATCATCTCCAGGTTGTGGGACCTATGCTAACTGAGATGAGACCTCCAGGTTCTAGGCTGGTTCCTCTTGGATAATCACCTTAAT
>MU223956.1:786301-840859 GCA_018584345.1 Thuja plicata | reverse complement strand
AAACCTCTTCCTTTCCACCGACATTGAAACAAATCTATTCAAACCTCGGCTGACTGCTCTGTGCATGGCTTTCTGCAATTGGAAACCCTCTGAATTATTCTGGAAAACCCTCTACAACAGAGCAAAAAACCCCCGAGCCATTCTTCTTTCATCTTCAACATCATCCTCTGTCTGGTCGCTTACTCGCCCAGGCTTTACTCTGTTTCCATCTTTATGCGCGAGTGCGCGATGACAGCTTTATCCCCTTGAATCGCTCAGTCGCAGCCTAATCTCTCTTCCCTCTAAATTCTGGGCGAGTACGCGACGAGCTCCATTTTTCATTGCATCTTCCGTGATCGCGCAGTCGCGAGCGGCTTTTTTCTTTGTTTCATTTCTGTGCGAGTAGGCGACGAGCTCTTTATTTTTCATCCATCGCTCAGTCGCGAGCCATTCCCCCTATTCTTCATTTGTACAGCGACTGTGCGATGACCATTTTCTCAACTCGTCGCGTACCCGCGAGCTGCCTTCTGTTTACCTTCATACATTGGCGAGTGTGCGACGACCTCCATTTTTCCTCGGCGCATAGTCGCGAACTGAAAACCCTTTACCTTTATAGAACAGCGATTGGGCGACGAGCAATCATTTCCCTTCAGTCACACACTCGCGGCTTTAGTTTCCTTTATCTCTATTGTTCAGCGACCACGCGATGAGACCATCTGTTCTGCTCGTCGCGCACTCACGCATTGGGGAAGCTGAGCATCATCTGGTCTGGCGACAAGGTGACCAAGAGCAAAACTTACTAGCATCAAACAGTTAGTCGCGAGGTCGGGAGTGTTATCTCATAACTGTCATTTTATCACGAGACCACGCGACTGAAAGAAAAGCTTAACTGTTTGTCACGACTGGATCAAGCGATCATGGGACATGAAGAAGATCGCGAAGTCGGAAGACTTTTCTTTAACTGTTGAATTCTTCTCACGATCACCCGACTGAAGTGGGTCCCGCTCATTTTTAAAAGGTCACAATATGATATCAAGCGACAACCCGACTAAGAGGAAATCGCTAAGTCTCGAGACATAGAAGGAATATTCTGTTTCTTACCAAGACTACGCGACACAAGGAAGGCGCAGGGTCGTGAGAAGGAAAGGAATATTCGCCCAGGGTAAAGCGATCAGGCGACTTGGAAAATAGGCACATGCTCTAAGTGACTTAAAAAAGTAACGATGAAATATAACGTGCTAAAGTCTAAGGGTTTAATACTGCTTTTGCATGAAAGACTTAGGGTTTAAGGGTTTAAGCAGAGCCAAGACATGAACCCTGGGAAACAAGATAGCTGAAGCAAGACAGGACAAACCAGGCCAATTTGCCAAAAATGGAAAATTTGGGCAACATTAATATTAATGACAATATATTAAAATAAACTTTTTAAAAAATGAATAAGTATCATATTTTTTTTGGTACTTTAGTTATATTCTTAATAGATATATTAATTCTTATCTAGTCATGTAATTTTAAATATAATCTTTCCTCTAATTTATTTAAAAGACTAGGGAAAAATAGATTTTAAATTGCTAAAATGGACTCGTTACCCCCATTTTAAATTATTTTTCTTTCTATTTTCTGAATTAAAAGCTCACTAGTTAGAAAAATAACAAGTTTAGAAATTAGACTAATTGTACAACTTTATTGGGGTTCACTACTTTCTCTTAGATAACTTCAAACATAATTTTCAATATAACTCTACTACGTTGTTTTTATTAAATAAAATAAATTCTATAAATAAAAAAAAATATCTTTAAAGACAAGAAAATTACAATTTTGTACAATCAAATAAAAATATTAGAAATTCAATCACATAAAATATTAGAAAATACTTAATTGTTTGAAAGATTGATTGAATAGGTTAATAATCTTCATTGTCATACCTAAACTAAATAAAAAGGTATAAACAAAAAATAAACACTATTTTATTGAAAATAAAATTTTTAATAGAAAGTAAAAATTGAAACATCGGTTTAAAGATGCAAAAGATCAAAATAATCTTGTTGGCAGACTACAAAATAAAATAAAATAATCAAAATACCCACTTATAAATAGAGAAGATCAAAGTGATATTTTAAAAAATATATATAAACAACCGCAGATTCAGACTACCCAACAACTTGTGTTGCTGTAATTGCGATGGGATCTCTATTTCCTTCTCTTCCAGATGAACTTGGGTTGGAATGCTTACTGAGAGTGGACTTAAACTCTCATCACAACGTTAAGTGTGTCTCCAAAAGCTGGAACGCCGCATTCAAAAGCCCCCAATTTTATCTAGAAAGGAAAAGATTAAAGATTTCTGAACAACGGATTTGTATATTCCATAGAATAGACGACATTTGCAATAGAGTCACAATCTACGACCCAGAGAAGAACTCGTGCAAAGCTCTACCACCCATTACGGCAGAAACTGGGGAGGTCTTTTACTGCCATTTCTTTTTCGTGAAACAAAAATTGGTTTTGATAACGGATTTGGTTTACAATTTTGAAAGAAGCTGTACGTTGTTATACGATTTTTCTTGTTGTAAATGGCGGAAGGGCAGCAGCATGCCAGGACGGGTGTACGGATTTTTTGAGCGGGGTGGATGAACAGAGGGGACTCATTTACGTTGGTGGAGGGAGTCGTGCTGAGAAGAATGGTGAGCACGTCGGCAGCGCTTCAGTTTACAGTGTGGAGGAGGACACGTGAGATATTCTTCCCGACATAAACAATAAAAGTATGTATTATAAAGGTATTTTTGCTGACGGCAAGTTTTTATGCAGATCTTACGGGCAAAGCTTTGAGGTTTTTGATCCCTCCACCAAGAGCTGGAAAACGACGGAGAATTGCAATGAAGTTGATGAAAGTTTTTATTTGCTGGAAGAAATCAAATGGGGTCACCTTGGGAGGCCATCGGACATCCGGTGTACTGTTATAGATGATGTTATCGTGGATCTCTGACTAATGCGGTTTCAATTTCATGCTTAATATCCTTGTTTCTGAGCTCTGTAGTTAGCGAAGTCTTCGCATTGTTTTCATCGTAGTTATGTCTTTGATCATTCCATAAATAATGCATGATAATTGTTAGTTAGATCCTTCATTCATGCATGGATCTGTACTTATTTTAAAGACCATATTTTGGTTTTCTTTGTAAGCCGCAATAAATTTTGTTTTCCTTATAGAATATTGTTGAATCTTCAATAGTTGTAAAGGACTTTTATTTTAGATTTTGTACTTATTTTAAAGATCATATTTTGGTTTTCTTTGTTAGCTCCAATAAAATTTGTTTTGCTTATGGAATAGTGTTTAATCTTCAATTGCTGGAAAGGGCTTTTATTATATATTGTGCAATCACACCTGGATATGTACGAACTTGTAGAGTTATAATTTCTTCATCTTGTTTGAGATCAGCTGTAGTCTCAACTACTTTTGAATGAGATAAAAAAATAAAATATAAAAATATAAAAATAGGCAGGGGTCTTATGAGGGGGCTTAAGCTTTAGTTTTAGGAAGAGTATGGTCTCTCTCTCTCTCTCTCTCTCTCTCTCTCTCTCTCTCTCTCTCTCTCTCTCTCTCAAAAATGCCCCAATTGTAATTCTTCTTGCATCACACTCTATGGTGAATAATTTATCAAAGCTAGGTGGTACTAGTATAGGTTGTGTAGCTACGTTCTGCTTCAAGATCTCAAATCCCCTATATGCTTGCCTTGTCCATTGGAACTTAGCTTTCATACCTTTTTTGATTGTATCAAGTATAGGAGCACAAATAACACTAAATTCCCTTATGAACTTTCTATAAAATTTAGATAATCCCTGAAAACTCCTAACCTCACTCGTTGTCCTTGGCAGTAGGCTAGTTTAATAATGCTTCTACTTTTGACACATCAATCTTAAAATCCCTCTTCAAGACCAAAAATCCCAATTAGACAAGCTCTTGTTTCATAAACTCACATTTATCCAAGCTTATGGTTAGTTGTTCTTCCTGTAAATTTTTACGTATAATTTCCAAATGCTTAAGATGATCCTCTTTATTTTAGCTAAAAATTAAGATATCATCTAAGTAAACAACTAAAAATTTACCAATAAAATCTTTGAGGACTTCATTTACGAGTCTCATGAATTTTCTAGGAGATTGGTGAGTCCAAATGGCATGATAAGCTATTCATACACGCCTTCAGTGGTTTTGAATGTTGTCTTCCCCTCACCTCCCTCAATTTTTATTTGGTGATAACCACTTTTAAGGTCTATCTTAGTGAAATATTGTGCACCCCCTAAAAAATCCATAATGTCCTAAATTCTAGGTATAGGAAATATATACCTAATAGTATTTCTATTAACGGCTCTACAGTTCATACATAATCTTGATGTTCATCCTTTCTTGGGTGACAACACTGTTGGAACTGCACATGGGCTAATACTCTTCTTTATCAGTGCACTATCAAGAAGCTCTTGAACTTGTTTAGCCACTTCCTTGTTCTACTCTAGATTCACCTAATAAAGAGATTTTTTAGGTAGTGAAGCCCCTGGAATGAGATCTATTTGATGACTTATTTTATCTCTATGGTGGTAAGGTAGTATGAGTTCCATCACTTTTAATGTCCTTGAACTGATCTAACAAGGTTTATACTTTTGTGGGTATGTCCACTATCCTATCTTTCTTCGTCTCTTTTGTTTGCACAAAAACTACAAACCCAACTCCTTATCCTTCTTTGAGAGTGTCCAAGAACTCTTTTTCACCAACTAGAAACACATTAAGGTAACTGGACTTACCCCCTTTTATGTCTCATATAGGCTATATTTTATAAGTGACTCCTTTTTGGAAGGACTGTGAGTTCTTCTCTCTATGATGAACTATTTTTATGTCATAATGCCATGACCTACCTAACATTAGGTGGCATGCATCCATTGGCAAGATGTCACATAATATATTGTATTTATATCATCCTATGGTGAAATCCACCCAAGTTTTCTCATTCACCAAAATATGCCACCCTTTATTTCTAGCCAAGTAACCCTATAGGGATTACTATGAGAGATTCTTTGGAATTTCAACTTGCTTACTTCCTCTTCTGATATGATGTTAACTATGGACCCTGAATCCACAACTACCTTGCATACTTTACCCATAATTTTTCTATTTATCCCAAATAAGGATCTCCTTTGGCTTGGCTCCTCCCTCATGGGCTCTTTTATCAAGACTCTTCCGATCATGAGGTTCTCTCCAACCTCTAAGTCTAAACTTATCTCTTGTGATTTAGCACTTGCAGTATCCTCTTGAGCATAGTTGATTCTCGTATCACCTTCTTGCAATGAACAATGTGTTAGGATTATGTAATAGTGAGAGGGTGGGGGGGTGAATAAATGTTACAACACTTTAAACACAAATTTAACCAATTAAAAATTAACCATTCAAGTATTGAAATAAATAGAACATGAACATAAAGTAAACAACTCATAACACCATCATTTATCCACGAGGAAACTCTACCCAAGGGAAAATCCCAGTGGGGATGATACCCACAAATGATGCAATAAGAAGTATAGTGTCCCTGTTAGAAGACCTGGACCTGTTAGGGCTTGAGTAAAACATTTAGTACATATCCCTGTTAAAGGATAGAAACCATGTTAGGAGTATACAATGAGCACACTTCTCTTACAAAGAAAAACTTATTTGTTACAGTGATTTATCAAAATGAACAATACAAGCATCTACTAAAGTAGTTCTAGTTATAGCTTGCATAAAATTCTATATGATTCTGAAATCACAATCCATCTAAACATTCTACAAACTCATAAACTTCTTGACATCATAAAACAACTCTACTTATATACACGATCTCAAAAATATTCATCTAGTCAGCTCACAAGAACATAACAAAATGTGTCCAACACTTAACCAAATATCAAATACATAGTCGGTGAGAATACTTCAAAAAATTAGGGTAGGATCCAATCCAAATCCAAATCCAAAGTATCATTTCTAGATTCCTCAAACTACTCCCTTAATCATCACAACCATTCATTTGTCTTGTATCGTTGTTTTATTGTCTTTGCCTAACTTTAAAATCTTGTAACTCTATCTAGTCAAATCTTAAAGTCAATCCACCTTAATTGAAGGTCTATATTATACCATAGTTCACTTATCTTAGCTTTTATAACTCATTTATATGCATAGTGTACTTGCTGATCAAAACTATGTGACTGTACCCTGTTAACTTCATCGTGGAATTTATCATTTTTACAAAACTGAATATCCAAAACTGGATTGCACTCCAAGCAACCATGACAATGAGTATTGTTTCCATAAATGACAATCTATAAGCTATGTTTATCAGGCCACTTGAAAAAAATCTCTCCCTTTAGCATTAATGGCAACACATAGTGAAAAATAACTAAGTGCTCAATACCAAAGTACTGACTAAGTGCATATTTTTCATACTCATTACACCCCCTTTGACATAAATGGAAACAATATACTCAAAAAATACTGTCTATATACATATCAATATTCTAGGAATGGTTCACCAGAAGTCATACCATATGTAGTACATCTTAAAAATAAATTTTCATGTTCTTTGCCTTAGCTATCCATGTTTTTACCAAAATATGACCAACATGTATCAGAACATTTAGTGCAAAAGATGAAGTCTCAGCTTCCTTTAGTTTAGTGGGCAGGTTATCAACAAGTTCCTCCTCTTCCCACTCCATATTTGAAAGATGTTTCTCCACAATTGATAGTTTCAGAGTGATTAGACTCTTTAACACACCAAATCTTCCTGTTACTTTCACTTTCTCTATTTCAAGAATGCTGATTTTGTCCAATAGTCTGGACACTTCCTTATCCAACTCTAAAATAGTTTGTGAGGAGGACTAAAAAATTATGTATTAATGTATCTAAATTCTTCCTTTCATTATCAATGATGTTTTCTATGTTCTTCAGGTGCTTAAGGGGATTTAAACAGTAGTTTTATAACTTCCTTCCATAGGCAATACAAGAATTTGCTTCAACAATAGTAGAATTTAGTATACCTAAGTCCCATGTGATTGAATTACACATTTCTTCCAACTTCTTCACCATGTACTCTTTACCAGCTCTAACTATTGCAGCCTTCTCTAAAGAGTCAAAGTGAACATCAAAGTCATCAAGGACTTTGTTCAATTTGTCTATTTTGTCATTTCCTTGGAAAGTGATAGGTAGGGGTAGAATTTTATTGATGCTATCAACTACTCTTTCCAATACCTTTGACTTATTTTCTACTCTTTGTTACAATCTCTCCCTGGCTTTAGAAAATGCTATGTAAGATAATTTCACTAATTCATCTGCATCCAAATCTTCAACATATGTTCTCAGGGGTTTATTGTCACTTTCCAACAATAAAGTTGAATAAATGGGAATAGATATAGTAGTTTCTAATTTTTTTAGGTCGACAATTGTACTTTCTTTTAGTTTTGCCTTAGTGTCAACTTTGGTCTCATTTTGTTCACTGCTTCCATCAATATCACACAGTAATAGTATTTCCATGAAAAGGGTCACTTGTATCCTACGAGGTGTCCAAAGAGACATGCACAACATAAACAAACTAGTCTGGTTGCTTGATTGTACTAAAAAGGTGATATCTATCATCTTCATCCTTAAGTGAATCAATGTTCGTTTCTATAGTTTTGGAGGACTCTCCTCTAAGAATATTGTTGGGCTTAGTAGCCTTGGACTTAGGAGGTGAAGACTTCTCAGGATCTATCTCCATTATTACCTTATCAATAGCTTTATGTGTGTCATCTATGACCTCATCATACTTCCTCCCCATAATCTTTATTAGCCTTGATTTTATTCTCAGTAGTGGTTTTATGGATTTCAGGATCCTCTCATATTCATCATATGAGACAACTCATAGCATATCATCAATGGTATTTCTCCTTATTTGATCATCTTCTATGATGTTTAATTATTTCCTTATTTCTCATTTTCCATACAAATCCTTAGGAATACTACCTTCCATTTCAATTAGATTATTTTTTGATACAAGCATATGATATATTACAAAATATTCAATTTGAATCTTATCATTCTCATCATACCTCTCATAATAGAAAGGCAGTTGATTGAGATTTCTTTCATCAATTATTCTCTTTGCCAAGGTCTTTAGATCTTGTTTCCAAAGATGTCTTACTTATTTTTTCTTCTCTTCTAGGTTCTTTTCCTCTACTTTCTCGTATTCTTCTTCAATCCTCTGTCTTTTAGGTGGTGAAATCTTCTTGAACGACCTTGTGCTTCTCATAGTGATCTCTATTGTTTTCTTTGCCTATGATGTCTTGTTTGTTTGTGTAGGTTTTATATAAAGTACATTGATCATAGTAGAAGGTGGGTTGGTAAACTTTTCAGTTTTAGGAGGTGGAAGGGTTGTAGGAGCAGTGGTCACCAATCGAGAAACACATTCTTCCATCTATTTCTATACTTATTTAATCTCATCCTTGGTAATACCTACCTTTTCTACAATATTGTCAACTACATTTTCAAATTTCCTCTTCCTTGGTACATTGGCTTTTTCTTCTCTGATCTTTTCTGATTTCTCTTCATAAGTTCCCCATGTTTCTTTGGAGGGATCCGTTTGAGAAGATAAGACATGTTCTACTTGCATAGTTAGAACTTTTCCACTGACTTCATAACCCATAGGGTAACTCCACTTCTTCCTAGGTTCTACTACCTAGAAGCATACACAATTAGTTTTAACCATGAAACAAATTGTATCCTTGTACTTCTCAACCATTTCTTTAGAAATTCTTACTATCTCCTTCATTTTCCTTTGTAAAAATTTGAACATAGAAAACAATTCCCCATCTACCTAAGTATTATTCTGTCTCTTGTATTTTTTTGTGATTTGAATACCAGTAGGTTCATTATATTTCCATTCTCTAGGGTTCATTCCAGGGAATGTATGAACTATATGAATATAGATATGAATGAGTAAAGATCTAATCTGTAATGCCTGACACTTATCTCGCTTTATCTTCTAGAAATTCTCCAGAAATTTTTGTCTCAAAAATTCTCATATATTATACTTTACATTCTCCTTTGCCACCCTATAGGCCATCATGATGACTCCCACAGAAACCAAATTAGGTCAGCTTCTATAATGAAGTTTATACCCAAAAATAATAGAAATCAACCTCACATTTTTCTAAAAGATGTCAGCTATGGTCATTTCTCTCTTATCCCATCTAGAGTGTGTTAGGGTTTCCACCTGTTTCTTCATGTTCATCTACAAAAGGGATAGTACCAAATTGTCCAATCATGTAACATCGAGTATCACCCTACAGGTGATCTTACCAAGCTACTCACCTATCCATAGAAACAGATCTTGAACTCAACTAAGAACAATCTTGATCCATTCTTCTTCATCAAACTCATAGAATTCCGCCATTCACATAATAATAAGGTTTTCTAAATGAGAGAACTCATCCTTCCATTTCCCATCATTGTTGATCATATCTTTCACCTCCTTTAAGATCTCAAAGTCTCCTAGTGACTCATATTTGTAGTGATTCTATGCCCTAATATCTTCCACATGAAGAACATCATAGGGTGTTTGTGAAAATGCACCTTTGATATCATCTTCAATGGATTTGTAAGCATTTTTCTTGAATTTGTACCTTGATCTTTCACTAACAAAAAAAATCAATGAAGTATCCATAGTAATCAAAAGCTCACAACTGATCAAAATAACCTTTACCTGATGAATTAGGGTATGCACGCTCAACCATTGTGAAAATTCCTTAGCTTCTTTACTTGTTCCTTTGGTCTCCTTCATCTCTACTCAAATTATGAATAGAAATGTCTTAAGTGAATATCCTTATATTTTGCTCTACACAGATCAACACATTTCCCAATGAACTTATAAGCCTACAAATGATCTAGTCAATTAAATTTTGGGAAATCATTCCATCCTGTGCATACAACCAGGTTGTCTCAGATAGAGACTCAATACAAAACCTATTTACTATCCACAAGCTCGCACTACTTATTTTACATATATAGGGGTTGGATAGGTTTTTGTTATATTTCCAAAGCACCCCCAAGGCCATGCTTAGAAATCAAGGTTTATGTAGCAGTGTTACCATCAAGTGAAGACTCAGTAGCATCTACTAACTCTCCCTGAACCTTGGTCTCACTTGGTTCCTTTTCTTTCCATACCTTTTCATTGTCCATATCTCCTGCCTGAACCTAAGATGATTATTAAACTCATTCATGTATTCTTTCATATTTTTTCCAATATCACCATCATTCTTCTTTACAACTATAGGTGGTGCTCTTATTCTATTACTTGCAACTCCATTATACCTTGAAAATGTTTCTATATTCCCTTATTGTTACATTTATAACATGTAGGGGATGATCCTATTTTATTAACATGTAGCCTACATTACCTTGCGATGTGTCCAAAGTTGTTTCACTTGTAATATGTAATCTTAGCTATTGTTTCTTCTCTAATATAATCTTACTTGGTGCTGGATTGATCAATTTTCCTGCATTCTACCTTCTTGCACCCATATGCATAACAATTAAAACAATAACCCAAAAATGGTTTGTAAGGATCTTTTATTCTACAATCCTTCTTCATGTGACCAACGTTGTAAAATCTAAAGCTTCTACCTCTAAAAGGTTTGTTCTGCTCTCTAAATTATTCCTCTATAGGTCATTCTTCATCTGTCTTTTCTTGAGATTTTGAACATTTAGCTTCATTAAAACTAACTCCTGTCACCTCTCCTTTAGGTTTTTGTCTTTCTCTTTTTTCATCAATCTTGTCACTTCTTGAATGAATTTTTTCAATGTGTTTCTTAGCCTCAACAATTTCTTTAATGATTAGATTGTATTTTTCCAATTCCTGATACTTGATTTTGTAGTCATTAAGTTCAACCTATATCTTTTCCATCTTTAAACATTTTCATTCTTTAAGATCTATTGAATTTTAGTTATATCATCTCTCTTTTAGAATTTATTTAGACATCTGAATATAAGTAGATTCATGTTCCTACTTCAATGCTTCTTTTTCTTGTTCAAGCTGCTTGATCTGATTAGACAAATAATTATCAGATTCATCCTTTATCTTTTCCATAACGTCTTTTCTTTGGTTCCTAGAAAGTTAAATCTATTCCTTAAGTTTCTTAATGAAACACTCTACTCTTCTCAATTTAAATTTTAAATCAATATTTTCAGCTTCATCCTTATCAATGTATTCAAGTGCTACCTCAAAGTACTCTTTCAAACTTCCTAAATCCATTTGGATCTCCCTTAAGTTGTTAGGATTTTTCTCCAAGGGCCACAAGATCTTATAAGAATTGTTAGTATTAAGTAATATAGAGAGGAGGATGAATCATTAATACAACATTTTAAAAACATATTTAAGTAATTAAAAATTAACCATGCAAGTATTGAAATAAATAGAACATGAACATAAAGTAAACAACTCATAGCACCATGATTTATTCATGAGTAAACCCTGGTGGGGATGATACCCAAAAATTATGCAAGTTAAGAGGTAGTGTTTCCCTATTAGGAGACCCATCCCTATTAGGAGCTAAGTATTACTTTTAGTACATATCCATTTTAAAGGATAGAAACCGTGTTAGGGGTATACAATGAGAAAACTTTTTTTATAAAGAAAAACTGACCTCTTACAATGATTTATCAAATTAAACAATACAAGCATTTTCTATGCTTAAGTAGTTATAGTTATAGATCGCATAAACTTTTGTCTGATTTTTACATCAGAATGCATCTAAAAATTACACATATACTCATACACTTCTTTGCATCATAAAACAACTCTTCTTATATACTCGATCTCAAAATAGTTCTTACAGTCGGCTCACAAGAACATAAAAAATGTGTCCAACACTTAACCAAATATAAAATAAATAATTGCTGATCATACTTAAACAAAATTATGGTAGGAACCAATCCAAATCCAAATTATCATTTTTGGACTCCTCAAACTACTCCCTTAATCATCGTGACCATTCGTCTGCCATGTATGATTGTTCTACTATCTTTACCTAACTTCAACATGTTGTAACTCTATCTATTCAACTCTAAAAGTCAAGAGACCTTAAATTAAGGTCTATACTATCCCATAGTAAACTTCTCTAAGCTCACATAACTCAGTTCGATGCATATAGTGCTTGATGATAAAAAATTCATGGTCGTACCCTGTTAACTACATCCTGGACTTTGTCATTTTTACAAAATTGAATATCCAAAATTGGATTTCACTCCAAGTGTGCATGCCAATGAGTAGTGTTTCCAGAAATGACAAACTATAAGCTATGTTGATCAGGCCAAATGAAAATAGAAGGCTTCTCTGGGAATCTATAGGCAGGGTGCCCAACTTGATGATAATTATAGCACTTCATTCTGGAGAAGTAGGATCCTCTCCCTGATCCTCCAAACCTACCTATGTTACTTCTGCTAGATTCGCTTCCTCTATAGCTATGTCTTCTATTGCAATCCTCACTTTCCCTGCCAACCTGGATTCCCCTAGGGATCTTTGGCCTACACTTCTTCCACCAAAACTTCCTCTTTGAACCATGTTATCTCTTCCTCTTCCTCTACCCCTAGTACCTTTTTCATACTTCTTTTTCCTCTTCTCTTCCACTTTTCTTTCTAATTGATAGCAATTATGGACTATATTAAGACTCAACAAACTAATTTCTTCTTGAACACTCCACTTTAACCCATTCATGTATCTTTCAACCTTGATGCTTTCATTTTCTATCACATTAGACCTTAGATAGAACTTTTGGAATTCCTTAGTGTAAGCACTCACATTTAATTCTTTTTGTCTCATATTTTTTCTATTCGTATGGAGTTTAAATTTATAATCCCTGGGCATGTATTTTTTCCTTAATAGGAAATCACACCCTTCTAAGTGGAGATGTGATTCTTACCTTTGTTTTGTCTCTCAACTTGGACAAACTTCCAACATGTTAAAGAACCCTCTCTCAACCTTGATTTGGCCACCTTAACCTTTTATGCTTCACAAAAATGGGTATTCGTTCTAATGATTTTTCCTTCGTAGCCTTGAGGGCCTTGAGGAAGGGTTCTTCTTTGATGATATGGTGTGGCCCTTGGAACTCATCTTCCACTGCTTTACCCTTCCCTTCTTCTCCAATTACCTTCATAGTAACTTTTCCAGTCTTCAATTGTACTTCACCTAGCTTCAATTGTAACTCATCTAATCTTTCTCTAAGAATTCTATTATCTTCTTCTTCTTCATCAACCTTCTTTGAAAACTCTTTATTTGTCACCATCCTAGATTCTCTATCAGATTCAAGATCATAGATCCACCTCACTCTATTTCAAATCTTTAGGCTATGATACTATTTTGATAGAGAGACTCTACTAAGAACTATTCTAGTTCTTCACCCAGTCTCTTTCAGGACTTCTTAATGGACTCTCACTCACTAAGAACCCTACTACCTTAGGAGATTCCAACTCTTTTCCCTCATACCCTCCTAGAGTTCCACTACCAATTCAAATATCTCAACTTCCACAATGAACTCATAAAGGTAAGCTCATCTGCCACTTTCCTACACCTTAATGGTCTAGGAGCACCCAAGTGCAATTTCATACCGATTTTGTCTTGTACATAATCTATCCAAGTAACTAAATAAATAAGGACTCCTTGTGAGTCTAAGTGATTCTTTTTTTTTTAGACTAGTTTGTTTTACTTTTGGGCTGGTTGAGACTGTTTTGTCTTAGGTTGTACTTAGTCCTTAAGGGTCTTAAATTAACTAAAAGAGCTTAGGATGTGGAAAATACAACCAAGTGTAAGGATTAAGTTAATTTGGCCCTAAAATGGCATTAAAAAAATTTTACACCTTGATTGATAGGTTGGAATCAAATAGTTAATTGGAAAATAAATATTGCAAAAGTTGACAAAAGATGTCATGACAACTTTTGCAACTTTGCAAAGTTGCAAGACAAATTTTTTCCTAAAGGGCTAAAGTGAAGGAAATAGGTTCTTTTGGAAAAAAACCTATGTAACCATGAGGTGTTTGACTATATAACGCCCCCTAGGCTTGATTTCCTAGATGGATTTAAGCACTTTTAGAAATACATGAACTAATTCATTACTCTCTCAGTCAAGTGTTTGTGGAGTAATTCTAATTTCAATGGATTAAAACTCCATTATTTTTTATTGTAAATAGTATTTTATGCTTACCCTTTATTTTTTCTATACATTTGGTGTGTTTTTGTTTTAGTTTAGTTGGTGTTTTGTAAAACTTTTTGGTTTTTCCATTTCATTGACCTGTACAAAGTAGTGTGAGAAAAAATGGCTCATTCTTGAGATCCCACTGTGGAATCATCATGGATTTTTGTGATATGAGAATGGAGACTATGTAAAGTGTATCATATCAATTAGGAGGTCAGTGGATGTATTTTTTTGAATTTAAAGTCTTGTCCTAGGTGAGTTGTTTAGTAACCTGACTAGGTGCAAACAAGCTGTAGTGTGTTGATACTTGCAGAGGATAAAGGATTAAATCAAAATAATGGTTAAAGTATGTTATTTGGTGTCTAATAATTATATGTATGGGGTTAGGATATTTTATGAATACATTTTAAAAGGTTTTGAATTCTTGAACTAGTGACTTGTCCAGGAAGCCTTGTAAAGACCTAGAAAAGCTCACTTTTTTTAGGGAAGGTACGGACCCCATGGGAATGTGAGACCTCTGAAATATTTTGAGGTTTCCAAAAGTATGTCTCGGATGGGCATTATTTTTGTAGGTTCTTTGGGAGTTTGAAAATCTAATTAAGAAAAATACGGGAATTAGGGATAATTGAGGGCTACAAGGGCTATAAGGCCTAATTTGAAGGATCTAAGAGATCAATGAGGACAAGAAAGTTAAGGGTGGATTGGTTAAAAATTGGCCATCATTATGACACACAATAAATTACCTCCACACACATGCAAGGTGCTACTCTAGATAATGGAGGTTTTGGGATATTTTTTGGTTTAAAAGAGCAGAAGGAGAGTGAATATGATCATGAACTTGACAGGTTATCTTTTGGTAGGAGATTTCTAGGTGAATTAAAAAGAGTGAGATGAGTTTCATGAGAACTTTAGACCTACTGTGCAGTCTTGGGTAATTGGAGCAAGAGGAGACCAATATTAACCCTATCACATTGGTAATAGAGCCTACAAGATTTGGCCTAGAGTGATATATGTCTCAAGGTGATTTAGTCAATTCATCCAAGATGGTGACCAATCCCTAATTATCCAAGAAGGTGGACAACCAAGAGGTGGATCATAGAATCTTGAGAGAAAGAATAGCCAATTGGAACATAAATTGGGTGAAGTGGATGAGAAGAGAGAAGAAGTTAGGGGAAGGATTGATGAGCATGAAGGGAAGGGCAAAGCAGTGGTAGTGGAAAATGAGATTCCAGAGCCTGGGCCCCTTATGCAAGAAGAGCCTTCCCTAAGGGAATTGAAATCCATTAGTGGTAAGGATTTAGAGGTTGTACCTTTATTCAGTGGTAAGCTGGAGTCAAAATTTGTAATGGAATGGATTGGGGGATTGGAGAATCACATTTGTTGTGATGGGGTGAGTGAAGCCCAAAAATTAAGAGTGACCAAGTCAAGGTTAATGGGAGATTGTTTGACTTGGTGGAAATTTGTTCAAACTGAGAGAGTAATGATGGAGAGATTTCTATTTTTACATGGAAAGGAATGGTGGAAAAAATAAATGAATCTTGTATGCCAGATGAATATGAGATCCAATTACAAATGAAAAGACAAAACTTGAGGTAGAAGGAGATTGATGTCAACTATTACACAGAGGAGTTCCAAAAATTATTTTTGAGATCCAAGGTTCAAGAGGATGAAAGTATTAGTGTGGGAAGGTATCTAAATGGCTTGAAGTGGAGCATACAAGAAGAAATCAATTTTATTATATACATACTACTATCCATAAGTGTCATCAAATTTCTCTCAAAGTTGAGGAAAGAATTAGGAAGAAACAATAATCAAGTTCTAGAGGTAGAGGCTGAGGAAGAGACTCACGAGGCCAAAGAGGTAGTTATTGTGGAAGGGGGAATGAATTAAGACCCAAAAGTGAATTAAGACTAACTGAGAAAACAAGTGAACCAAGTGGAAGAGGGAATCAAATAAGAGGAAGAGGATTTTGAAATAGTAGAGGTAGATTTGCGTGATCTAGCTGAAGGTCTCCTTTGAAAAATATGAAAGGTTCTAACTACCGTTAGTTTGGGCATCTTGTATATGGATGTCCTGAAAATAGTTCCTCAACTCAAGGTGGGGAAAGAAATGTGAAATATGTACAAGAGGATACCTCAAGTAGAAAGTCTACAGAAGTGACATTGGATTCAAAGGTAGGAGATAATCTTATGATCAGAAGAACACTCATTATAGAGCCAAGCCAATGGAGGTCACTGTTAAGAGTCAAGTGAAAGATCTTAGGTAGGGTTTTTAAAATTATTATTGATTTTGGATACACTAATAATATTATTTCCATTGAAGTAGTGAATACATTTAAGTTGCAGAGGATCCCACATACTAACCCATTGTATCGTCTGAAAATGGAAGCTATTCCATTTTGGACTGGTTTAACCCTCTGAGTAAGTGTTTCTGGGTCACATCAAGTACCTAGAATGGGTCTCGAACTTGGATCTAGATTTTACCCTAGCTCTACCCCCTTTTCCACTTCTCTCCGACCTATTTCTGTCACCCTGATCTAAAAATCTAAGTTCCTTGACCTCAGGGTCAAGGTTGGCCTTCTGGGTCAAGGTCACCCTCAACCTTGACCTAGATAAAGGTTTACCTCAACTCTGACCTAGGTCAGAGTCAACCCTGACCATGACTCAGGGTCAAAATTTCATGTTTTCTAGGGTTTCCAAATGTCGGGCTTCAGAAAGATTTAATTCCCGCTTCCGGGTCTGCTGTTTCGGTCTTCAAGGAAATGACCCTTTAAATTATATTTAATATAGGTCAACTTGTAGGGGTATAGGTATTATTGGAATTTTATTCTCCTATGTAGGCCTCTCTATAGGATTTTTCCCTAGATTGGTATATAAGGAAGCCTACTCCTCTCATCTTCTCTAAGACTTGAAAAAGAAAAGCTAAGCTAAGAAACAAGAAGCAATTTCATTCACAAAAACTCTAATGTATGATATATTGAAGAAATAATCTACTCTCAAGCATTAAAGCATTCAAACACATTCAAGAAATCAATTCATAAAGGAGATCAATTATTGAAGATTTCTCCATCGACATACATGCAAGCCTCTTCCTATTCCAAGATCTATTCAAGATTGGTGTTGAAGATCTACAAGAAATTTATTTGAGACATCCTACATTATAAATTCTACATTCAATTGGTGCATACATACTTGTGGATCCAAGGATTCAAATCTGCTACAAGGGTTTCTATACAAGTAAGGTGAATTGGTTTATTTGCTTTGTTTATTTATGCAATTTCATTTATGCTTTAAGTTTAATTCCAAAACTGGGGTTTGACCAAGGAAAAACCCTTCCCCCCAAAAAAAAAAACCATTTTTCTTGCAGGTATAGGTTCAGGACTACAGGTTCAAGTGCAGATCAAAATAGCCTTTTCGACAGACTTTCAGAATCTAGAAATAGATTTTCCGTCAAACTATGCAGGTCAAGGTTGACTTTCTGTTCTGGGTAAGGATCAAATTTATGTTCTGGATCAGGATTGAATTTCTATTCTTGGTCAAGATTGACCTCTATTTTGGGTCAAAATCGATCTGATCTAGATCTGAAAATATTTTTGGGCTTTCTTTGTCTCTATATTTATGTGCTGGATCCGGTTGCAGAACTTCCAAAAACTTAGTGAAGACACCTGAAAACAACATTCTTCACATCTATTACATTTTGAGGTTATTAATTTTCTTCTAATTAATTTCAATTAAGGTCTTAATCAATTAAAATCTATTATATTCATCATCCATTATTTGGGATTGTAAGACTTTCTTCTTTCTTCTTATTTCTGATCGATTGATGCATTTGCACATTAACCATTTTCTTATGGTTGATCAAAGTGGATCTTTCCTTTTATGAAATTTGGGGCTAGAAATGGGATCTTATCTTCTCCTCAATACTATCAACATCAACACCACATTACCCTTTACATTACCATTTTTTCCTTCACATCAATTTTCTATCTTATATTTTGGTGAATCCGTGATAGACAACTCTTTCTTTTTGGTGTTAGATTTATGTTTCATGCTAGATCTTGCATACATATTAGAGTAGCCTTCTTTTATGTTCTTGTATTTACATTTTCTTATTTTATTTCATTTACATTCCATTGGTGTATGAGCTTTACTACCTCTAGTCCTACTTATAATATTCTAGTTAGAAGAAGTTTCAGACTTATGGGTTACTTTGACCAAGAGTCTTCCTCTCCTTTCCTTAGGATCCCAGATGAAAATTTGATCACTCATGATTCCAATCCTTATATAGATCATAACTCTTCTCATTCATCTCATGATGAGGAGGATGATTTAATAGTTCCTCTTGAACAATTCCAAAAACTATCAACTCCACTTGATAAAATGGGAAATTGGCTTATTCAAGAAAACCATAATCAAGATTCTATTCAAGCTATAGAGGCTCTTCAAAAATTCCTTTGTGATAGTGATCAAGGTATTAATATCTTGCATGGTATTACTCATATTGTGCATTTAAATGTTAAACCTTTAGCTCAAGAGGCTCAAGATTTAGGATTTACTCCTCATGTCACTATTGTGGAACCTTCTTTGGTTAATTTACTTAGTAATCCTACTTACACTCCTCCTTTAGTGACTACATCTCTTACATTTTCCAATTCTCTAACTTCAAATTTTCCACTTCCATGTATTCTTGTGACTGTTCCACTAGTGTCTTTACCTACCTCACAACATTCATACCATAGTGTTCCTTTTTCTTATTCCAATCCTCTTCCAATTGTGGTTCCAAGTGTTTTACTGGTTTTATCTTCTATTCCTACCACTTCATACACTTTTCCTAGTGTTCCTAATTTTTCTATGCCACCTATTTCTTCTAATGATTCTACAATCATTATTTTGGCTCAAACTGTGTCCTCTTTACAACAACAACTTGCATCTTTAACTCAATGCAAGTTTAGAATTCCTACATGTGATGTGGGTAGTCCTTTATCCCTAGACATTATTCATGCTCTTGTCCCTTAGCAAGATGATATGCCTCGCCTTGATAATTACAATGGCAAGAGAGATCCTCTCACTCATGTTAAAATATTTCAAATCCTTTGTAGTGACTATGCTCATTACCATAAGATTTTATCCAAGTTGTTTTCTAGAACCTTTCATGATAAGGCCTTGCAATGGTATTATTCTTTACCTCCTTATTATATTTATTTGTTTCCAAAACTTGCTAATACCTTTATTCAACAATTCCAAAATAACATTGGTCTGCAACTTTACTTAACTGATTTAATGCATTGTTAACATAATACTAAAGAAAAATTGACTTAATTTATTGGTAGATTTAAGAATTTATATGCTTAAATTTATTATCCTATTCTTGATATTGATATTCAACATATATTTATTTCAAATTTGCAAAATGATATTAGAGACAAGATTTTGCTTACTGAATTTACCTCTTTTCAACAACTTTGTGCAGTGCTTCATCATTATCAATTACAAGTGATTCAATTTGAGAGAAACACTCCAATGTCTCCTGTTCCAGTTGATAAGAGTGATCCTTCTCCTAATCTAAACAAGTTTTATAAGCCTAACAACTATGTCAAAATAAATAAACAAGAAAATGCAGTTGCTGATCAAGTTGTTGTTGCATCCCACAATGCCACTTCTGTATCCATTTCTTTTCATTTAAATCATACATTTACTCCTCTTTCTATATCTTTACATTCTATTATGAGTAATTTTTTAAGTGCTAATATGATTACATTGCCTTCTATTCAACCTCTTCTCCCTACTACGATGACATCCAAATCTTTTGATCCTAAAACCTTTTGTCAATATCATTGTCAGCATGGTCATATTACTAAAAAGTGTTATTCCCTAAAGCATAAGGTTCATGACTTAATTGATTCTAATTTTTTTAGTAGTGGGAACAAATCTATCTCTCCTCCAAATCAAAATCTCCAAATTTATACAAATCCTTTACCTACACATTATACTAATACCATTATTCAATCATCTTCTGTAGATATTGTTTATGATCCAAAGATGGATGATCTCAACCATATTGTTAACCATGTGCAGTGTGTTGTTTCATCTCAACCTAATGTTTGAGATCCTTTGCCTCCACATCAACTTCAAATTCCACCTCAACCTAAACCAAAACCTCAATCTAATCCTTCAAAATAACCTAAGGATAAAAGACCTCAAGAACTCTCGATCACCTTTGATGATTCTAAGACCATTGAAGATCCTGATAGTCCCCTTTACATTTATTCTAGGATTGCTAAGATACCTACGTGTGTTGGTCTTGTTGATCCTACTTCCTTATTCAATGTCATCACTGAATAATTTTTTTTTATGAAGAACTTACAACATGATTATTATGATACATCTCATGTGTGGATTTAAACTTGTAATGGTTTTCTCTATCCATAATTTGGTTCTACTACCTTACCTATTAAACGTTTTGGTAAAGGTATGGACACTACCTTGGTTGTTGTCCCTACTTTTGATCAATCTCAAGTTAAGTTGGGGTTGCCTTGGTTTCCTGCCATGCGTGCCATTTCTTCTCCTATCTATAAGTGTATTAATTTCATTCATGATGAAGAGGTGAACATGATTAATCATGGTCTATATCAACCTTCTAGGCCTAGGGATTGTGCTACCCTTGACTTCTTTTGGCCTTTATTACCTAATTCATGTCTTTCTTGACCTGATAATTTTTTTTGCTCATATCAAGCCTATAAACATTGTAAGATTCTTAAAGTAAGCATGCCTTAGATTGATCTTAACCATGGTATTTTTCCTACACCTTCTATACCTCATGTATCTATTACTTCTAGTTTTGTTAATCAAACTCCTATTATCAATTTTCAACCTAATGAGATTCCTACTAATCCTCCTGTATAACCTGTGAAGGAACCAATTGTTCCTCCTAGGTCTGGTGCCTCTATTCTTCAAAATTATTTACCTTCTTTTGACTAGCCTATGCCTGATGTGTTGGAGGAAGTTAATGTTCATAATGATGTTAAGATGAATGATTATGATGATTCTATTTTTATTAATTTTGATGAAGAAGATACTCTTGATGATCCTATTGATGCTAATGATGAATATGAGACTATTGATCTTGATATTGATTTACCTCATATGCTTTCCACACAACTGATAATTACACCTAGTATCGAACATCGTGATTCTCAAGAGGATCCTTGTTTGGAACTAGATATTACTCCTACTATGATGGATATAGTCCCTCTTGCAAGTTTCTCACCTTCCCTAAATGATATAAACCAAGATGAAGAGAGTAAGCGATGTGCTTGATTAGCTTGTCCTTCATGGTAGCCTTTTATGTGTTTGCCTATTGTATTGTTCTTCTCTAGTAATTTATTTGCTAAATGTTTGTTAGATTCTTTTATACCACCCTTGTTACTTTGTTGGTGTAAGGAGATAAAGGAATTGAACATGTTGTACAATTCTTGTATATGTATCTCTATTCTTCTATACATTGTTTCATGGTATGCTGTACTTGTGCTATTTTTTGTAAAAAAATTCCTTGTGTAGTCCGTTTGGATTTGTGATATGGTAGCACTAATTCTTTTCAGTCTCCATGTTGTGGTCCAAAAATACTCTTCTTCATAACTCTTGTATTTTATTTCCTCCTTTGTGATTTTAGTTCTACTTTATTTGGGGAATGATGTCAATTCATTTGAAATCATATCTATATATAAATATTATCTTATGATCATACTGACCCCATGGTAGGTAGATCCCTTCTGTGTTCTTTATATATTTATGTGGTATTTCCCTTGATTTATCTTGCCTTGGGGGCATCTTGTAGTGGAAACATAATCATCAGAGTTGTTTATGTTTCCTTCAAAACCATTGCTCCTGTTAAAGTGTTAGCAATGACTTTAACATGGGGGCATACGCTCTACTCACCTTTTTGTACACACGCACTTTCAAAATATTTTCAAAACTTAAAAATTTTCTCCCTTCATGGATTACAGACTAATACTTCAAGCATGGATTTTTACTTTATAGGATCTATTGATCCCTGCTATTTCAATTTACAATGTTTTGATCCCTTAAGGATGGAAGGTGTCCTTAAGACTAGATCTCTCTATGTTTTGGCTTTGGTCTTTTGGAGTAGAATATTCGTAATAGTAAAACCTTGATGGGTTGACTAGTGAGTATCCAAATTCACTAGGCGGTTCAAATCCATCTTTCCAATTGCACTTTTGTCTTGTGTAATTCAGAATGAGACATAGGTTCTTATTGGGTGAGGTAACACACCCTCTCTTTTTTTCACTTTGACTAGTGATGTCTCTCTTATCGTGATCTTAGGGTTGACAAAGACTTAAGTTGCTAGGGGCTTGAGGATTCCTTTGTACCTTTTGATTTAAATAATATTATATTTTCTTTATGATCTCCTTTACCAAGAGTTTTCATCGAGTCCATACTCTTTCTAAAGTGGGGGCTAAATGTATAGTCAAAAAATGGAAGCACTTCTATTTTGGACTGGTTTAGCACTCCGAGTAAGTGGTTCGGGGTCATGTCAAGTGCTTGGAATTGGTCTCCAACTTGGATATGGATTTTACCCCTATTCTTGCCCCTTTTCCACTTCTCCCTGGCCTACATCCTGGCACCATGAATTGCAAATCTGAGTTGCTTGACCTGAGGGTCAAGGTCGAGCTTTTGGGTCAAGGTCGATCTCGACCTTGACCTAGGTCAAGGTCAACCTCAACCTTTACCTAGGTCAACATCGACCTTAATCATGTTAAGTGCCTGGAATGGGTCTCTGACCCATTTTAGACTATTTTATCCTTTCGAGTAAGTTGTTTGGGTCATGTCAAGCACCTGGAGTCGGTCTCTGACTTGGATCTGGCTTTTACCCTTGTTCTTCCCCCTTTTCCACTTCTATGCGGCCTATTTATGGCACCCTGATCTGCAAATCTGAGTTCCTTAACCTCAGGGTCAAGGTAAAAATTTTGAGTCAAGGTCAACCTGGACCCTAACCTAGGTTAGAGTCGACTTTGACCCTGACCTAGGGTCCAAATTTCAAGTTTCCAGGGTTTCCGTATGTCGGGCTTCAGAAAGATTTAATTGCCGCCTCTAGGTCAACTATTTTGGTCTTTGAAGAAATGAACCTTGAAATTATATTTAATATAGGTCCACTTCTAGGGGTATAGGTCTAATTGGAATTTAATTCTCCTATGTAGGCCTCTCTAGAGGATTGTGCTCTATATTGGTATATAAGGAAGCCTTCTCCTCTCATTTTCTCTAAGACTTGAAAAAGACAAGTTAAGCTAAGACACAAGAAGCAATTTCATCCACAAAAAATCTATGCATGATCTATTGAATCAAGCATCTAATCTCAAGCATTCAAAGACATTCAAGCATGCAATTCATCAAGGAGATCCAATGGTAGCCATTGAAGGATTCAAGCACTATGGAGCCCTCTAGTTGAAGATTTCTCCATCCACATCCATGCAATTTTCTTCCTATTCCAAGATCCATTAAAGATTGGTGTTGAAGATCTACAAGAAATTGATTTGAGACATCCTACATCCTACATTCTACATTCTACATTCATTTGATGCATACACACTTGTGGATCTAAGGATTCAAATCCGTTACAAGGGTTTCTATACAAGCAAGGTAAATTGGTTTATTTTCTTTGTTTATTTATGAAGTTTCAATCATAATTTAAGGTTCATTCAAAAAATGGGGTTTGACCAAGGAAAACCCCTTCCCCACCAAAAAATGAAATTTTTTTCTTGTAGGTACAGATTTGGGACAGCAGGTTCAAGTGGAGATTCGGATACCCTTTTTGGTAGAATTTTAGAATCTGGAAATAGATTTTATGTCAAACTATGCAAGTCAAGGTTGACTTTCTCTTCTGGGAAAGGATTGAATTTCTATACTGGGTCAGGATCAAATTTATGTTTTGGTTCAAGATCGACCTTCTGTTTTGGTTCAAAATTGACCTGAGCCAGATCCAGAAAAGATTTATGGGTTTTCTCCATCTTTGTGTTTCTGCACTCGATCTAGTTGCAGAACTTACAAAAACTTAGTGCAGACACTCGAAAATAGCTTTCGTCATATCTGTAACATTTTGAGGTAAGTACCTATCTGCTAATTCATTTCAGTTGAGGTCTTAATCTATTCAAATCTATTATATTCTTCATGAATTATTCAGGATTGTACGACTTTCTTCTTTCTTCTTATTTCTGATCGATTGATGCCTTTGCACATTAACCATTTTCATATTGTTGATCAAAGTGGATCTTTATTTTGTGAAATTTGGGTCCAGAAATGCAATCTTATATTCTCCTCAATACTATCAACATCAACACCACATTACCCATTACAATACCATTTCTTCCTATACATCAATTTTCTATCTTACACCCATATAGGGTCATTTGGTTGAATAAAGACCAACATGTGTTGATAAATGAGCAGGCTTGGGTAGAGTTCACAATAGGAAGATATAAGGATATGGTGGTGTGTGATGTCTTACCCATGGATGCTTTTCAGCTTCTATCAGGAAGACCATGACTGTTTGACAGAGAGGCCCTTCACGATGGAACCAAAAACTCATTCTCTTTTAAGAAGGATGGAGTCACATACAAAACTGAGTCAATATTAGAAGAAGAGAAGATAAGGATAGTAGGTCCTAATGTACTCCTGGTGGGATAAAATGAGTTTTTTACTACACTAAAAGAAGGTGGAGTGGGATTTCCTTTAGCGTTGAAGACTTAGGAAGAGAAGAAGGATAAAAAACTAAAAATAACAATGGAGGATCAACAACTACTTGGACAGTATAATGAGATAGTTAGTTATGGACAAATTTCTACTCTACCATTATATATGGCCATTAGCCATAAAAAATAATTCATTCTAGGAGCCTCCCTACCGAACAAAGAAGCTTATAAGATGACCTCACAACAAAATGAGGAAATTGCAAAATAGATACAAGAACTTCTTGATCAAGGCTTAATAAGAAAAAGTATAAGTCCATGTGTAGTTCCCACTGTGGTATCTCAAAATAAAGGAGGTAATTGGAGGTTATGAACTATTTCTAAATCCATAAATAGGATTACTATAAGATATAGATTCTCAATCCCAAGGATAGACGATTTGACGGATTACCTAGGAGGGGGGAAGTATTTTACTAAGATTGACCTCAAGAGTAGATATCACCAAATAAGGGTAAATGAAGGAGATGTGTGGAAAATGGATTTCAAGACCACATTAGGCTTATATGGATGGTTGGACATGCTCTTTGGGTTGTCTAATGCTCCTAGAACCTTCATGAGGTTAATGAATGATGTCTTGAAGGATTTTATAGGTAAATTTGTTATAGTGTATCTTGATGATAACCTAATTTTTAGTAAGACTAAGGTAGACAATCTTAAGCATTTACAAATTGTGTTGAAAAAATTGCATGAGGAGAAGCTAACAATAAAATTAGACAAGTGTGAGTTCATGAAACAAGAATTGGTCAACCTTGGGTATTTTATTTCACAAGGGAGTTTAAAAATGGATTCAAGAAAAGTGGATGCAATAGTGAATTGGTCTACATAAAAAACTGAAATAGGGGTAAGGAGCTTCCATCACTTGGCTCAATTTTATAGGATGCTTGCTAGAAGTTTTAGTGAGATATGCTCAACAGTCTTGGAAAACATAAAAGGAGGGATGAAAGCCAAGTTCCAGTGGAATGAGAAATAAAATAGGGGTTTTATGAAAGGAGTGGTCTTCTCCACCTAGAGTCAAATTGACTATCTTCTAAGGTTTCCTTACTAGACCTATTAGGCAATATAAAAACCCTAACCTCAAGGTAAATTCACCGAGATCTTCACCATTTAAACCAAGATCCACCCTACCAACAAGATCCTAAGTACTCACTGAACCTTCAAAAGTAGATTTCCCACCACCTAGCCAACTCTCTCATAATTCTTTCTAGGGTTAAATTATCACCTCCTCAGGTTATTTTAGGAAATTCTTGAAGGTTGAAACCATCAATCATCCTTTCAGAAATCGAGCTCCTACAATCTAGGATTAGGCCTAGAAATTGCTTATAGCCATATTCAAACACAAATTCTTGATTTACTTACAAATTCTCAAAATAACCCCCAAATCTATCATTGGATCCAACTACTCTTTTCCAAAAAATTAAATATTTTCAAGTTGATACCACTCCAATTCATCTTTACAACACCTTAAACTAATTAGGGATTTTGTCCTTAAAGATAGGGATAATTGACCTTTACTTTAGTTTTTCCTTCACAATCTGATGAAATCAACTCACCAGTTTCCACCACTACATAGATGGTTGTACATCACCTCTCTTTTATCACTCTCCAACCACTAGATTACTTCTACCAATCCAACCCTACAATTTGTATATTTTGGTCTCCTATTTTCCTAAGTCGTGCTATAGCCAAGTTCGCCTAGGGAAAGAGCTTGAAAATTAAAATAGTCATTCCTAATCCTAAAACCAAAAGGACAATTATGTATAGTGACCCCTCTTTCATTCCATCTAGGGCCATTTTCCTTTCCATTGATTCAATAACCTCAAGGAGACATTTTGTATGTATAGTCTATAATTGGACTAGTGAATACAAAAACTAAGAGAATTTAAAAAGAAACTACAAAATGAATATTATTTAATAAACTCAATCCAAAAAGAGTTATTAGATACTCATGAGGAACTAATTAAAATTTAAATATCAAAAATCTAATCCATCTGCAAGTCTTTCAATTCAAAGTGTTTTAAAAATTGTTACAGTGTGAGTCAAAAAACTTACATTCGATGAAGATTAAATAAAAATAACATCCAACATTTGTTTGTCACCATGGAATTTCTTATATAGGCATCCTTTGACCAGAACAACTAATCAAACTGATCAATAACTACCTTTAGGAAAAAAGAAACATTTTACGCAAATTTGTCAAGCAACTTTTAAAATTTGCAAATGTTGCTCTAAGCAACTTTACATCTTATTACATATTTTTGAAAAATTCAATTTGTGATGGTTTTAATTCCATGTATGCATTCCAAAAGGTCTCAAATAAACTGCTAAGACTCGTAACAACATAAAAATACTTTCCTAAGAATCTAGATTGTCCATTCTACATTTTAACCCAATTTGGCCTCTAGGACATTACAAGAGTGGATGAAAAAATTCTAATTAACAAAAAATTTAAAAAATCTCCAAACCACCTCAAAATTATCCTAAAATTCTCTAAAGTAACTAAGAAACAAGGAGAGACTACAAAAAAACCAAAAGAATGGCTTTTAATACTAGGTTATCCTACACCATTCTCCCCTAAAAAAAAGAAATCAACTTGAATTTGTGGGAATCATGTAAGGATCTATGCCTAACTTATTAAAATCTATCTCTAATACCCATGTAGCCTGTGAATATTCTTTTCCTTTCCACTTGAACATGTTCTCAATGTACAGTTTGGTTTTTTTCTTCTTAGCAACCCTGGAGCTTAAACTCTTCTCTACTTTTGGACTTGGTGTGAGTGGAACTCTCAATGCCTTTATTTCCTTTACATTTTCTTAATTACCATGGCCTCCTTTTGATTTTAGTCCTTTGTAGGACACTATATTTGCAACATTAAAGACTAGATAAAGTCCTAAATTTGGAGGTAATTCGAATTTGTAAGAATTAGGTCCATACCTTGATAGAATGGCACAAGGGACTATTTTCCTGATTTGAAGCTTATTGGGAATAATTTTTTATAACCTTTATTTTTTTAAGTGTACCATTACCAAGTCTCCAACTTGGAATTGAAGATCTCTTTTCCTTTCATCTACCCTTTTCTTGGTGTGTGTTGTACTCTCCACTAATGCTTGCTTCACTGTATCATGGACGTCCTTTATGGATTGATAAAATTCCTCATCATAGCCACTCTTCTCTGTAGTAGTCCCAAGGTTTCTTAGTTCACATATACCCCTGGGATGAATCTCATCGACTACTTCAAAGGGGGTTTTATGTATGTCTCTATTTATGGTTTTATTGTAAGAAAATGTTTCTTGAGCAAGTAACTAATCCCATGTCTATCCGTACTCTTCGGTGAGACACCTGAAGAAGTTTCCTAGGATTTTTTTCACCACCTCAGTCTATCCAGCCATTTGTGGATAATATGCAAAACTAAAAGAAATATTTGTACCAACATTTTCTGTAAGGTTTTCTAGAAATGACTCATAAATTTAGAGTCCCTCTCTAATACAATGATTAAAGGTAATCCATGGATTCTGACTACTTCCCTAAAGAATATTTTTTCTATATAGAATGCATCATGGGTGGTCTTACATGGCACAAAATGGGTCATCTTGCTAAATCTTCCCACAATTGCATCGATACTATCTAGTGCCTTTTTTTTCTTGGTAAGTCCAACCTTAAAGTCCATACTGAGACACTCCCAAGCTCTACTTGGAATTGGGAGGGTTTTATACATCCCTATATTGGATGAAGGCCCCTTAGGTTTTTACAATACTATACAATTCTCTACATACTTCTGAATATCCTTATTCATCCTCGGCTAATAATAGTATCTTTTAACCTATTCTAAGGTCTCATGAACCCCAAAATATCAACTAAGTGAAGCATTATATTTTTCTTGCACTAGGTTCTCTCTCATAGAACCTCTAGGCACATAGAGTTACCCTCGCCTAAACAAAATACCTTCTTGAAGAGTTAAATCTGAGTACTCACCATGAAAATGATTTTTGAACTCTTTATACAACTTCTAAGATACTGAGAAGTCCTCATCCTCTGGATACAATTCCTTGAAACTATCTATATCAATGCTCATTAACTAGATTTATTGAACTATGAACAATCTCATGTTCAATGCATCTTCAACCTTATTTTTGTGTCCTTTCTTGTGTTTGATAGTGAAGGTGTAAGCTTAGATATACTCCACCCACTTCATATGCTTGTGACTTAGCTTATCCTATGAATTTAGGAAGCTCATAGCCAGATTGTTAGTATAAACTATAAATTCTTTAGGAACAAGGTAATGCCTCCACTTCCTCAATGCTTGTACTAGTATATATAATTTCATATCATATGAGGAGTACTTCTTATTTGCATCACTAATTTTTGCACTATAAAAAGCCACTGGTTTTCTTTCTTGACTCAAAACTGCACCTACAGAGATGTTACTGGCATCACACTCAACAGTAAATAATTTCTCAAAAGTAGGAAGTGTTGCCTTTCTTTCCTGAATCAAAACTGCACCTATGGCAATGTTACTGGCATCACACTCAATAGTAACTAATTTCTCAAAACTAGGAAGTGTCAATATATGTTTAGTGGCTATCCTCTTGATCAAAGTCTCAAAACCTCTGTCAACATGCTCATTCCACTAGAATTTGGTCTTCATGCCTCTTTTGATGGTATCTAAAATAGGTGCACATATTTTACTAAATTTTTTGATTAGCTTCCTATAGAATATTGCTAATCCATTGAATCTCCTTACCTCTGTAGCAGAGGTGTAGGCCAATTAATGTTTTCTTCCACCTTTCATTTATCCATCTTCAAGTTCCCTTCTGAGATAACAAAGCCTAGGTATACCAACTCTTGCTTCATGAACTCACTCTTTTCTAAGTTGATTGTCAACTTCTCTTCATGTAACCTTAGCATTACGATCTGAAGATTCTTAATGTGATCCTCTTTTATCTTATTGAACACTAAGATATCATCTAGATACACCACAACTAATTTACCTATGAAGTCTTTCAACACTTCATTCATTAGCCTCATAAAAGTGCTTGGGGCATTAGAAAACCCAAAAGGAATGACTAGCCACTCATAGAGCCCTGCTATGGTCTAAAAGGACATCTTCCACTCATCTCCTTCCTTCACTCTAATCTGGTGGTAACCACTCTTTAAGTTAATTTTGGAGAAATAATTGGCTCCCCCTAGATAGTCCATTAAATCTTCTATTCTAGGAATTGGGAACCTATACCTTATGGTAATTATGTTACTGGCTCTAGATTTTGTACATAGTCTCCAAGTAACTTCTTTCTTAGGTGCTAGGAAAGTGAGCACTACACATGGGCTTATGATCTTTCTAATTAGGCCTTGGCCAAGTAATTATTGGATTTGTTTGGCAATTTCTATATTCTGTTGTGGAGTCATCTTATAGGCTTGTTTTTTAGAGAGTGAGGATCCTGGGATAAAGTAAATTTCATAACTAATGGCTCTCTCAGGTGGTAGGGTGGCATGTTGACCATCACTAACAATATCTTTATACTTATGTAGCAACTCTTGTATCTCTTTAGGTAATTCCTTCTTCATGTCCACCTTTTCATCTGTAGGTTTCAGCACTAAGGCAAAGCCCACTCCTTTTCTTTACTTCTCTATCTTTTAATATGGACTGAATCTTGAATGTGACCCCATCCTTACTAAATGAATAGGAGTTCTTAGATCAATCATGCATAGAAGCTATGTCTAACTTCCAAGGCCTTCCTTGTAAAACATGAAAAGTATGTGTGGGAAAGACATCACACAAAACCTTATCCTTATATCTCCCTATTGATAATTCTACAAAAGCTTGTTCATTCACCAATACATCTTATTCTTTGCTTAACCAAGTGACTTTGTAAGGGTTAGTATGAGGAATCCTTTTGAATTTAAGCTTTTCAATAGCCTCTACAGAAATAATACTATCAATAGAACCAGAATATATGATAACACTACAGACCTTACCTAGAATTTTGCATTTGACTCTAAATAGGGATCTCCTTTGACTTGTTTTTTCTTTGATTGGCTCTCTGATGAGCGTTCTTCTGATCATCAAATTCTCTCCTATTTCTGAATCTAATGACACCTCCATTGTCTTGCTGCAAGAAGACTCTTCTTGCACATAATTTATCCTTTTCTCCCTAATGTAGAGCTTCACTACAAGAAGCCACCTAGATGGTTAAAACCCACAAAAATGTTAAATTTGGATTCATCAAGAAATCTACACTCACCAAACTTGTCATTAGGTTGAATATAAACCTTCCAAATCACTTTCAAACTCTCCTGATTCTTCTTGTCTTTTGGATTCTCAATCGAATTTGTCTTCAATTTGGAGCTTAGGGATCCTGTCCATAAACAAGACTCCAAATAGGGAATTCTTCCTTACTCACCACAAATAACAAATATATTTATTGGAACACCTTACTTAGACTCTCTGAACATGAAATCAAGCATTAGTTTGATTCTGACACACCCTTAACCTCTATATGCTTTACGGACCTAGGAATCCTACTAGGTCTATTCTCGAGGTTTTCCAAACACAAATTTTATTTTTTAAATGGAACTTGGAAATTAAATCACACATTTGAGGACCCTTTTTGATGTTACAACAAACCCTAAAACTCTAGAGACCAACTCTACTCTTGCACCCTTGAACACTCACAAGACACACAGACCTAATTAGCCAAATTATGTTTAGTTTTCATAGAAAGTACTAAGGGATGGGTTCAAAGAGTTGATATAACCATCCAAGATTATTCTACGACCTCAAAATACCCAAAAACACAAATCTACCAAGTTCCACCAATCTATTCATTCATCTGCATAGACATTTGATTAATTGACATACTAAATACATATGGAAATTAAGCCTAGGGCCTGATAATAAATATAACAAACAATACAATGAAGTCTTGATCCTTTGGCATCTTATAATGCATGTACCTAAATTGTATTTCCCAATTGGTCACATAGATCCACTCATGAAATTTTAAGTTAGGACCCAATCTTATGCACATACCCAAATTAAGAGGGTTTTTTTGGAGTGTCTTTATAAAAATCCCTCCAACTTCTTCCAATCAACTCCAAATTGAACAAAACAAACTAAAATGAAATTATATTCGAAAAAATATGTTACTGGATTTGATCAATGAGTCCGCACAATTTCTTACACAGTCAAATTGCTCAGGAAAAACTATTTATTCTCTTCAAAATTATCACGCTTCATACAATTTTATGTCTAACCTTCAAATTAGGTTTCTACATATTAATATACCTTCATCCTACTGGCAAATCTACTTGGGATACTTATGACCATTGGGAAATAAAATGTAACTTCTCATGCAACTTTTGAAAAGTTGCTCGAGCAACATTTTGATAGTTTTTGCAACTTTTGACAATGTTGCAATTTTTGCAAAATTAATAAAAAAAATAGACTCTAATGATCTTTAAATTGACCTAAAGATGGAACGACCTTTTTCTAAGGTCAAAAACCTCTAGAACACCAAAAATAACATCAAACACCTAAATCTATGGTCCTAGTAGTCTAAGGAGACTTCAACGTTTATAATTCACCTTAAAGACCCTTATCCTTATAATGTAGACAAAAAGATTCACAAGGATGATCCAAAGGATCCAATCCATTTATTACATAAAAAAATAATTATAACTCTAAAAAATATACGATGTTCCCTGCACCATACTCCTCTTGAAAAAAGATACTTGAGTTTCTTGGGTTGGTATGTCTACAAGTGGGATGTCAGTCTTCTAAATGACTCTAGGTGTCATCCATGAAGCGTCGTCCAGGGGTTGATTCTTTCACTTTACTAAGAACTCATAGTAACTTCTCCTTCTTCTTTGTTTACTCACCCCTTTTGTCCACAATGTACTCAATCTCTAGAGCAACTTGCTTGGGTAAGTCTTTTAGAAACTCCTCTGATTCTTGATCCTGATTAACTGCATCAGACATGTAACCAACAACACCCTTAAAAGCATATATGTCAGCAACATTGAAGATAGGAGATCAACCAATAGTAGGAGGTAGGTCAATCTTGTAAGCATTGTTCCCACATTTCTTGAGAATCTTGAAAGGACCCAAATTCCTCATCATTAATTTAGTGTATTTCTCCTTAGGTAGCCTCTCCTTTTTGAGATTAATAATCACCATATCCTCGACTACAAACTATAAATCCCTTGTCTTCTTATATGCACATTGTTTTTATTTAGTAGATGTATGCTTCAACTTGGCTTAGACCTGTTCATGAATGTCCTTCATTAATTGAACAAAATCTTCTACTAGGGAACTCTTCCTGGCTAAATCCTTCATATCTCTAAGTTCCAAAAAACCCCTAGGATGGTTACCATACACAATTTGGAAAGGGTCAATCCAGTGCTTCTATTAACAGAATCAGTATAGAAAAATTCTTCTTGAGCCAATATAGTAACTCATGTATTACCATGTTCTGGTGTGAGACATCTTAAAAATTCCCCAAGAGATATATTGGTTACTTTAGTGTGACCATCTGATTGGGGATGGTAAGTAGATGAAAGTGGAAAATTTGTACCAAGTTTCTTCCAAAGTGTTCTATAGAAATGTCCTAAAAAATTTGGATCTATATCTGAGACAATAGATAAGGGAAAATCATGGAGTATAACAACTTCTTTTAACAACAAGCATATAATATGAGAAGCATCATTAATGGTATTGCAAGGAATGAAGTGAGAGATTTTTTAAAATTTGTAAATAACTACATGTACACTGTCAAAACCAGCCTTGGTTTTTGGTAGTCCTAAAACAAAATCCATGCTGACAAAATCCCAAGGTTTAGCAGGGATGGGAAGCACTGTATACAACCCTACATTTGAGGTATTTCCTTTTTCATTCTGAAAAATAAAGAAAGTCTCCACAAATCTCCTTGTATCTGACTACATCTTGGGCTAGAAATATAACCTCTTAACTAAATCAAGAGTCTTGTCTATTCCAAAGTGTCCTAACAAGATCCCACTGTGCTTTTCTTTAATAATATTCTCCCTCATTGAACATATAGGGATGAAAATTTTAGTACCTTTAAAAATTAACCCTTCTTGAATGATAAATTCTAAAAATTTAGTATGATACTTGTCCGCTACATCTATACACAACTGATAGGAATCCTTAAAATCTTCATCCACTACGTACATATCCTTCAGAGAAGAGATGCCCAAACTTTCCAACTAAATTTACTGAACAATGAAACTTCTCCTACTGAGAGCATCATCAACCTTATTAGCCACCCCTTTCTTATGCTTGATGGTAAATTGAAATATTGGAGATATTCCATCTATTTCAAGAGCCTATGGTTCAATTTTTCCCGCCTATTTAGAAAACTCAAGGCATGATTGTTAGTGTTAAAAAAAAACTCCTGTGGTAATAAGTAATGTCTCCATTCTCTTAGAGATTGAACCATATCATATCTCTAAATCATAAGTAGAATAATTTTGATTTGCCTCATTAAATTTCTGACTAAAGAATGCCACAGGTTTACCCTCTTGGCTCAAGACACCACTAATGGCTCTTTTTCTTGCATCACATTCTATTGTAAAAACTTTGTGAAAATCATGAAGGACTAGTATAGGTTTTTGTGCAACCCTTGTTTTCAAATACTCAAAAGATTCATGTGCATCATCATTCCAAACAAGGTGACATTTTATACATTCCTTTATGGTATAAATCATTGGTGCACTAACCCCACTAAAATTATTAATAAAATTCCTATAGAAATTCACAAGTCCATGAAAAATATTTACTTCACTTGCAAATTTAGGGGTTGGCCAATTCAAAACGCCTTCTACTTTAGAGGGATCCAACTTTAAGTTACCTTTTGAGATGAAAAAACTAAGAAAAACAAGCTCCTCTTGCGGGAACACACGCTTCTCCAATTTGACCCTCAATTGTTCTTCATGCAACCTTTTAAACACCATATCCAAATGTATTAGATGTTCATGTTCATTCTTACTAAAAATCAATATATCATCTTGATATAAAATAACAAAATAATGAATGAAAGATTTAAGAACCTCATTCTTGAGCCTCATGAATGTACTTGGGTCATTGGAAAGACCAAAAGGCATAACAACCCATTCAAATAATCCTTCATTGGTCTTAACTGTTGTTTTCCACTCATCTCCTTCTCTGATTCGGATTTGGTGGTAGCCACTTTTCAAATCAAACTTAGAATAACATTTTGCCCCTCCCAAACAGTCCATTATGTCTTCCATTCTTTGCATTGGGACCTATAATGGATGGGGATCATTTTGATGGCTTTGGAGTCTGTACACAATATTCATGTACCTTCTTTCTTTGGCGCTATGACTCCTGGAAAATTACAAGGACTAATACTCTTCCTAATGAATCCCTTCTCCAACAACCCTTGATTTTGTCTTGCTACTTCTTCATTTTGTTCAGGGGTCTATTTGTAGGAATCCTTATTAGGCAATGTGGCACCAGGGATGTGGTCAATAAAATGTCTAATTTCTCTTTTTGCTGGTAAAGAATCTCTACTATTGTCTGCAACTATCCCCTTATATTTATTTAACAACTCTTCTACTTCCCTATAACCAACACTTCTCCTTAGTTCCTCACCCTTTGGTTTCTTTAGGGATTCCTCTTTAGGTTTTACAATGATGGAAAAATAAGTTTTATTTTCCTCCTTAAGAATTTTCATAAAGCCCTTTTCACCCACCAACATTACACTATTATTCAAAGTCTTATCATTATTATCATCTCATAAAGGTTTCATTGTGAAACTTATCGGTTGTATACATTTATCTTTGCATCATGTTGGGCACTTTAATCATTCTACCAAGGTCTCCCTAATAGGAGATGGAAAGCATCCATGGTTACAACTTCACACCAAAACTTTTTCCTATACTCCCCAATCTGAAAATATACCCAACATTGTTCATCAACTAGGGTCTGCTAATGTTTACTCAACCAAGACACCTTATAGTGGTTTGGATGTGGTATTATTTTCAATCAAAGGTTTTCTATCATTTCTAAAGAAACCAAATTTTTAGTGCAACCAAAATCAGTAATGAATTTACACACCTTTCCATTTGCCTTATAAGTAGTATTCAAGAGAGGTTTTCTTTGTGGCGGCTCCTTATTTATTGGTATTTTCAAGAGGGTTCTGTTGAATATGATACATTCTCCTTGTTTAGGTGTTGTGGAACTTTAGGAGGTGGTGTGGTATAATGTCATACTTTGGCAATCTTCTTCTTGAGAAAGTGTCACCCTTCTTTCTCCTCCTTGGCCACTTGTATTGGTGTTTTCCTTCTCTAGACACCTAAAATATTGGTGACCAATCTGATTATAGGTGAAGCATCTACCTTTGAATACATGTGAATTTTCCCCCCCAAACCTTCCTCTACCATTTTCACTTCTACCTCTGAAATTATGTCTAGGATTAAAGTCCTTTTTCTGGTTCTTGGTTGCTTGAATCTCCTTGAGGCATTCTTCATGGACTTCTTCCTTGGAATCTACCCCTTTCTCTGAAGTTATTGCCTTTTCTTCACCTATTTTTTTTTATCTCCATTCCTTCTTTTTTTTTCCTTAATTCTCAGTGGCATTTGGAAGCACTTGTGCACTGATTCAAGATTGAACAAACTCAATTCAGCTTGTATACTGTACTTAAGTCTATTATGATACCTTGCAAGTTTATGTTTTTATTTCTTAGGGACTTTGGCTTTTAGGGTCATCCTAAGAAATTCTTCAGTGTATCCACTTACATCAAGATTATTTTGTTTCAGATTGTGAAACCTTTTATGGAGTATAACTTTGTAGTCTTCTCGCACAAATTTCTTCTTGACCTCTGCTAGCATTCTTTGCCACGATGAAATAGGAATCTTACAATATTCAACCCTTTCAATGTGTATAAAATTACACCTACTCAAATCAGGACCTTTCATCTTTGATTTCACAATCTTGACTTTCTGATTCTGAGAAACATAATCACTTTCAAAGTGATTTTCCAAAGCCTCTACCTAATCCATGCATTCCTTTGGGTTCATATTCCAAAGGAACATAGGTAAATCTACCTTGTGATCTTTTCTCCCAACTCTTTCAAGGGAATCTAGTAATGGTCTTTGATCGATGGGTGTCCCCAACCTTTCATTTTGTGGTACATCATATTCTTCTTCAGACTCAAAATGGTCTTCACTATACTTTCCTACTCAGATACTCTTCAACCTTTCAATTTCTTCTTCCATCCTCTTATACCTTATGACTTTATCCCTAACTATCTTTTCCAGTTCCACATTAGTGATCCTTAAAGGGATATCCTCATCATTCTATCATTGTGTCATACCTCCCATTTTTTAGCCTTTCTCAACTGGTCGTGTAGATCCAGTCCTAAAATTCAAATTTAGGGCTCCATCTTATGCACAGACCCAAATTAAGAGCATTTTCAGGACCGTATTTACAAAAATCCTTCCAATTTCTACCAATCAAGTCCAAATTGAACAAAACCAAATGAAAATGAAAGTATATTCACAACATTACAAAATTATGTCACTAGATTTTATTAATGTATCCATAAAACTCTATACACAGTCAAATTGCTCACGAAAAATTGTTTCTTCTTTTCAAAATCAGCAGCCTTCATACAATTTTCTTTCTAACCTTTGAAGAATTTTTCTACATCTTTAAATACCTTCATCCCAATGGTGAAACTATCCTTGGAATACTTTTGACCATTGGGAAACGAAATGCAACTTCTCGGGAAACTTTTGAAAAGTTGCCCGAGCAATATTTTGACATTTTTTAAAAACTTTTTGGTCCAATGATCCAAGTTTTGCAAAATTACAACAAAATAGACTCTAATTACCTTTTACTTGATCCTAAACATTGAAGGACCTTCGAATAAGGTAAAAAAATCTCTAGAACACCCCAAAAAAATCAAACACCTAATCACCTAAATCTATGGTCCTAGTTGTCTAAGGAGACTTCAAGGTTTATAATGCACCTTAAAGACCCTTATCCTTACAATGTAGACCAAAAGATTCACAAGGATGATCCAAAGGATCCAATCACTTTATTAGATCACAAACTGATTCTAACTCTAAAAAATGTAGGAGGCGGCCTCCACCATACTCCTTGACAAAAGAAACTTAAGTCTCTTGAGTTGGTATGTCTGAAGGTGGGATGCCTGCCTAATCAATGGCTTCATGTCTCATCCATGAAGCATCCTGTAGGGGTTTATTCTTCCACTTGAATAATAAATCCTAGTAATTCATCCTTCTAGTTTGTTTACTCACCCTTTTATCCATAATGCACTCAATTTCTGGAGAAAGTTTCTTGGGTAAGTCTTTCAACAACTCCTCTAATTATTGATCATGATTACTTGCATCATACACATCACCAAAAATACCCTTTAAATGATATATGTCATAAAAATTGAAGATAAGAGATAAATTAATACTACAAGGTAATTCAATCTTGTACTCATTTCTCCCATATTTCTTGAGAATCTTGAAAGGAACCAACTTCATCATCATTAATTTAGTGTATTTATCCCTAGGTAACCTCTCCTTTTTGAGATTAATCACAATATCCCAGACCACACACTATAAATTCCTTCTCTTCTTATCTTCACATTGTTTGTATTTAGCAATGGTATTCTTCAACTTGTTTTGAACCTATTCATGATTGTCCTTCATTCCTTCAAGAAAATATTCTTATAGGGTGTTCCTCTTGGGTAAATCCTTCACCTCTCTTAGTTCCAAGAAACCCCTAGGATGGTTACCATACACAATTGTGAAAGGGGTGAATCAAGTGCTTCTATTATCTAAATCATTATAGAAAAATTCTGCTTGAGATAATATAGTATCCCACGTAGTACCATGTTCTTGTGTGAGACATCTTAGTGAATTCCCAAGAGAGATATTGATTACTTCATTTTTACAGTTTGATTGGGGATGGTAAGCAAATGAAAGTGGAAATGTTGTACCATGTTTCTTCAAAAGTGTTCTAAAAAAATGTCCTAAAAACTTTGGATCTCTACCTGAGATAATAGATAAGGGAAAAACATGGAGTCTAACAACTTCTTTGAAAAACAATCCTATAATACGAGAAGCATAATGAATAGTTTTTCAAGGAATGAAGTGTGGCATTTTTGAAAATTATTAACAACCACATATACACTATCATAACCAGTCTTTGTTTTTGGTAGTCCTAAAAAAAATCCATGCTGATAGAATCCCAAGGTTTAGCAAGGATGGGAAGTGGTGTATAAACCCCTAGATTTTAGGTATGTCCTTTGGACTTTTGTAAAATTAAGAAACTCTCCACAAATCTCCTTATATCTGACTGCATCTTGGGCCATAAATAGAACATCTTAACTAGATCAAGAGCCTTGTCTAATCCAAAGTGTCCTGAAAAGCTCCCATAGTGTGTTTCTTTAATAATATTCTCACTCATTGAACATATAGGGTCAAAAAGTAGAATACCTTAAAAAAGTAACCCTTCTTGAATGATAAATTCTAAAAATTAAGTATGATACATGTCCCCTATCTCCATACAAACCTCATAGTCTTCCTTAAAATCTTCATCCGCTAAGTACATATCCTTCAGAGAAGAGATGCCCACACTTTCCAATTGAATTTATTGAACAATAAAAATTCTCCTACCGAGAGCATCAACAACCTTATTTTCCACCCCTTTCTTGTGATTGATGGTTAAATTGAAAGCGTGGGGATATTCCATCTATTTCAAGTGCTTATGGTTCAATTTCTCTTGTCTTTTTAGAAAACTCAAGGCATGATTGTCAGTATAAACAAAAAATCTCCTCTAGTAATAAGTAATATCTCCATTTTCTTAGAGATTTAACCATATAATACATCTCTTAATCATAAGTAGAATAATTTTGAATTTCCTCATTGATTTTCTCACTAAATAATATCATAGGTTTACCCTCTTGTATTAAGACACAACCAATGGCTCTTTTGCTTGCATCACATTCTTTTGTAAAAACTTTATGAAAATCATGAACGACTAGTATAGGCTGTTGTGCACCCCTTGTTTTCAAATACTCAAAGGATTCATGTGCATCATAATTCTAGAAAATGTGAGATTTTCTACCTTCCTTTATGGTATCAATCCTTGGTGCACTAACCCCACTAAAATTCTTAATGAGCTTCCTATAGAAACTAGAAAGTCCATGAAAAATCTTTACTTCACTTACAGATTTAGGGGTTGGCCAATTCAAAATGGCTTCTAATTTTGAGGGATACATCTTTAAGTTACCTTTTGAGATGACAAAGCCAAGAAACACATGCTCTTCTTGCAGGAACACACACATGCCCAAGTTGATCCTCAATTGTTCTTCATGAAAAATTTTCAACACCATATCCAAATGCATTATATGTTCATGCTCATTCTTATTGAAAATCAATTTATCATCTAGATATACAACAACAAAATGATTAATGAAAGCTTTAAAAACCTCATTCATGAGCCTCACCAATGTACTTGGGGAATTGGAATGACCAAAAGGCATAACAAACCATTCAAATAAACCTTCATTGGTCTGAAAGGTTTTTTTCCACTCATGTCCCTCTCTGATTCAGATTTGGTGGTAGCCACTTTTCAAATCAAGCATAGAATAACACCTTGGCCCTCCCAAACAATCCACCAAGTCTTCTATTCTTTACATTGGGAACCTATAACAGATGGTGGTCATGTTCATGGCTCTGAAGTCCATACACAATATCCATGTTTCTTCTTTCTTCATTGCTAGGACTGCTGGAACATCACAAGGACTAATAGTCTTCCTAATTAATCCCTTCTCCAACAATCATTGAATCTGTCTTGCTACTTCTTGATTTTGTTTGGGGGTCAATTTTCTAGGAAGCCTTATTAGGTAATATGACACCGGGGATGAGGTCAATACAATGTCTAATCTCTCCTCCAATAATCATTGAATCTGAAACTATCCCCTTATATTTATCCAACAACTCTTGTACTTCCCTAGGACCAACACTTATCCTTATATCCTCACCCTTTGGTGTCTCTAGTGATTCCTCTTTAGGATTTACAATGATGAAAAAACAATATGTCTTTTCCTCCTTAAGAACTTTCATAAACTCCTTTTCACCAACCAATATTACACTTTTAGTCAAAGTTCTATCCTAATTATTATCTGGTAAAGGTGTCATTGTGAAACTTATACCATTCTTGACTAGGGTGTATAAATTTTTATTTCCATTGTGTTGAGCACTGGTTTCATAATACCAAGGTCTCCAAAATAGGATATGGAAATAATCCATGGTTACAACTTCACACAAAACATTGTCCTTATACTCCCCAATCTAAAAATCTACCCTACATTGCTCATCAACTAGGGTTTGTTGATATTTACTCAACCAAGATACCTTATAGGGGTTTGGATATGATATTATTTTTAATCCAATCTTTAATATCATTTCTATAGAAAATAAATTTTCAATGTAACTAGAATCAACAATGACTTTACACACCTTGTCATTTACATTGCAAGTTGTCTTGAAGAATGATTTTCTTTGTGGAGGCTCTTTATTGATTGGCACCTTCAAGAGAGTTCTGTTGAACATGATATATTCTCCTTGTTTAGGTGTTTCAGGGCTTGAGGAGGTTGTGTTCTATGATGTCATACTTTGGCACTATTCTTCTTCAGTAATTTGCACCCTTCTTTCTCCTCCTTGGCCACTTGTATTGATGTTTGCCTTCTCTGGACACCTAAAATATTGGTGACTAATCTGATTATAGGTGAAGAATCTACCTGTGAATACATGTGAATTTATTCCCCCATACCTTCCTATACCATTTCCTCTTCCACCTCTGAAATTACTTCTGGGATTAAAGTCCTTTTTTGGTTCTTGGTTGCTTGGTTCTCCTCAAGTTCTTGGTGATGGACCGCTTCCTTGGAATCTACCCCTTCCTCTAAAGTTATTGCCTCTTCTTCTTCTTTTGTTTTGATCTCCCTTCCTTATTTTATTTTCCTCAATTCTTAGGGCCATTTGGAAGAACTTATGTACTAATTCAAGATCAAACAAACTCAATTCATCTTGTATACTATACTTAAGTCCTTTAAGATACCTTGCAAGTTTCTATTTTTCATGCGTAGGTACTTTGGGTTTAGGGTCATCCTATGAAATTCTTCAGTGTATTTACTTATATCAAGATCTTTTTGTTTTATATTCTACAAATTTTTATGGATTATAACTTCATAGTCTTCGAGCACAAATTTCTTCTTGACCTCTACAATCATTCTTTGCCATGATGAAATAGAACTCTTCCCATATTCAACCCTTTTATTGTGTATAAAATTCCACCAAATTAAATTAGGACCTTTAAGCTTTGATTTCACAATATTAACTTTTCAATTTTCAGGAATATAATCACACTCAAAGTAATTTTCCAAAGCCTCTACTCAATCCATGCACTCCTCTGGTTTGATATTCCCGTGGAACATAGGTACTTCTGCCTTCTGATGTTTTCTCCCCACTCTTTTAAGGGACTCTAGTAATGGTATTTGATCCATGGGTATCACCAACCTTTCATGTTGTGGTACCTCTCGTTGTTCTTCTTCAGACTCAGAATGGCCTTCACTCTACTTTCCTTCTTGGATAATCTTCAACCTTTCAATTTATTCTTCCATCCTCTTATGCCTTACAACTTTCTCCCTGACTATCTTTCCCAATTTCATGCATTAGTGATCCTTGAAGGGATTTCCTCATAATTATATCCTTGTGTCATGTCTCCCATCCGTTTGCCTTTCCCAAGGTTCCTTAGTGGCTCTGATACCACGTAATGCAGTGCTGCACTAGAAGAAGCCACATAGATGATTACAACCCACAAAATGTTAAATTTTGATTCCTCACCAAATCTACCCTCTCTTAACTTTTCAATAGGTTTAATATCAACCTTCCAAATCACTTTCACATTGATTTAGGTACATGTCAAAATTTGGTTTCATATGAGGTTGTTAACAAGTTGCATTTGAAAGTTTTTAAACATTCTAGTCCTTATTATGCAACTTGGGTTGATACAAATCAGAAATCATTGATTAAGGATCAAGTTATGATTGAGTTTTCTATTGGAGGGTATCATGATAGGATTTTGTGTGATGTTATACATATGAGTTGTGGGCATTTAATTATCGGTAGTTCATGGCAGTGTTCAAGAAGAGTTGTACATGATGGGTACTCAAACACCTATATAGTTCATCAAGGAAAGAAAAGGTATAGGTTGAATCCTTTATTGGGAAAAAAATTTGATTCCATAGATTTGTCTTTTGGTAATGAAATTTCAATGCATAGTCAGGGAAGTTTTCATTATGATATTGGTTGGTGTATGAAGAAGTTGCAGATTGAAGGGAAAGATGGTCCAAGGAATAAAGTATTGATTGAGCAACCTTTTGTGCTTTTTGGGGCAGTGAAGTGTCATCTTGGTAAACAATAGAATGGTGATGAGACTGGTAGTAGGAAGTGTCAAAATGACTGACACAAGGAGTCACAAATGAAGGCATTGTCAACACAGCACTGTCATCCACAAAGATAGTTATCCCAAGGATATTTTTATTCTACTAGTTTGTTTATGATTTCAAGTTGGAATGGTGTGAGAAAGAAGGATACTTTAGGGGACTTTTGGATACCTAAGTATCTGATTGATGCACAGATTGCAAGGAGGACCAGAAAGAACAACTCTTGGGACAAGAGTTTCATTGAAGGTGGGTAGTACCGTGCAGGGGAACCAAGGATAATTAATCAAGGTATGAAGACTATGAAGGTCCTAAAGACATTAAGTGAAGACCAGAGGAAGGGAATGCACAATCAAAGTCATAAGATCAATTGGAAATTCATAGAGCCTATAATGACTCTCAATTGATGTAATGAATTAAATAAATTTGGAATCTCCTTAAAGGAGTAATATCTTATTTGTAAGTTGACTAGTAGAGTCCATAGTTTAATTTAGGGTCTAAGGTTATTAAATAATTTCCTTATAGGCATTAAAGGTCATTCGATTAAGGTTGGTATTAAATAAATTGGTAAAAGTTCATAATTTGTAAGGTGGTTAATTCATATGTTTGAATAACAATGGCTAGATTAGTATTTTAGTGGGAAGTTGAGTTTTATTGTCAAAATCCTTAAACTAACCCTTCAACCAATAAAAGTTGGTTGAGTCAAGTAGGGGAGGTTTATATAAAGATAAATGAAGGCATTGTAATGGGATCCAAGGGATTTGTATGAATTGATAACAAGAAGCAATAAAACTTCTTATTTTCTGCAACTCTTATGAGGTCACTTGCATAGATAATTCTTTACATAGGAGTTTAAACATTCCTTATGTATTGAAGGTTCCTTTTTACCAATTAACATCAAATTTGTATGGATTAAACTTTGCATTTGGGATACTGTTATGCCTAGAGTACTAAACTATTAAAGTTTACTGATTTATTGTAGAAAGTTTTGATTTCTTTTAAGGAATAAAATTTCCACTGGTTCAACAAGCCTGGAGTCCATGGAATGAGACTTAATTAACCTTGTATTATTATATCCTAACCATGCATATAAAGAACACATGAGGAGAAAGGTGATCACAATGTTGAACAATTAGAAAATGTATTGAAACTGGATGCCAAAGTATTGCAGTAGGCATTCTGGCCAAAACAAGGGGTAGGATTTATGTTTGAAAGTGCTTTGGCATGTTTAATGGATGGTGAATCAATCACCAATTTGATGGAGAAGCATTTGGGAGTCTGACATTTACAAAGCTCTAAAAAAGGGTTTGAGGAGTCAAATTTGGGGCTTTGGGGGTTCTAGGAAGTATGAGTCTAATTCCTTTTGGATTTATTCATTTGATGCCATAATAAAATATTTTTGAGAGTTTGGGGTCATGAGAGGAAATGAATCCTATAGTTTATTTGTTAATTGGAGTCATTTTGTGCACTTTTAAAGCCGCAACATGCAGACAATAGTATAAGGGCCAAAGGAGTCTATATAATTCTTTGGGTACGTTAAAGAGTGGTAAAAATGGTATCTAAAACACCAATCTATTTAGTAGATCCTTTGGAAGTTTTAAAAGTTAAATTTGTATTGGAAGCTTTTTACAGGGCTATAAGTAAGGCAATTAGGTTTCTGAACAGTTTAAAGAGATTGGGAGAGTTGCTGAGTTGGGGGTAATTTGAAACCTTTAAAACCCTCACATACAAGTAAAAACCATCTAAATACAACATCCCTACCACTTGGGATCTTTGTGAAATTTTTCTGATAGTTTGTATTCATTTGAAGCATTCAAGGCCTTGGAAACAATAGTTAACCTTACCAATTTTATAAGTTCGTAATTGGGCTATTCATCCACCACCCTTTCCACTGCATCAATAACTAAACAATAGTAGATTTGATATACACAGACTACACCAAGCACCCAAATAAAACATTAACCGAGTGGACTAGAGGCCACCTAAAAGTTTGTTATGGCACATAATTCTATGCAACAACTTTTTGCCGACCTAGATAATGGTTTACACGATCGAGGAGAACATTAATTATGGATTTACACCATTAATTGTTTATGTGTCTTATGTTTATTTGAGAAAGGTAAATTATGTACATCATTTTTGATAGAAAAAGAAGCAAGAGGGTGCTGGCCCATGGAACAGGGGACTAGTAGCACATTATCAGCATATTAATGGAACTAGTCAAAGCTTACAACAGTTTAGCAGGGTATCACAGGGTATGTACATCATTGATCTTAGGGTAGGGATGTAATTATAAAGCCCTAATTAAGTCATATTGTTTGATATATAAATGTTTAGATGTTAAATTTTGTAATGTATGTTGATAAAGAAATGATCAAGTAGCTTCCATTCTACAAACATTAGATATTAGACAAGGGTTTTAAGGATAAAGACTACATTCCAGAAATAAGTTTTCAGAACTAAGGCAAGACTACCGAGCAGAACAGAGAAGAAGGTATTATCATTTAAATTGAGGTGATATGTTTTGTATGCACTTAATGGATTTGTATCAGCAATATTAAGATTGAATATGTTCAAGATCAAACATCTGTTACTCTCTAAAAATTGTAATAAACCCCAAAATCTCCTAACAGAGTAGAGTTTACAGTCCTTTTGTAAATATCTTAACTGAGTGCACACATAGATTGTGTTTCTAAATCTTCACATGAGGTAGATCTAATCAATCACATTGTTACTCCTAACAGGGTAAGATCATCAGAAGTGATCACTCTTTGTAAGCTTTAATAGGCTACTTTATTTCTACAGTAGTGAACTTTTGTGGGTCTCATCCCCACCGCAGTTTTTACCTTCTAACAGTGGTTTTCTGTCATACCAAGATACTAGTGTCACAGGATTACTTAATTTAATGTATGTGGATTTCTTACTTTACATGAATTTATATTTCAGCAGTGATACTTTATGTTTGGTTTATGCAATCTACTCAGTTGGTTATTAAAGAAAAATAGGTTACAAAGAATTGATTAAAATTTTTTAAGGTTACTGATTCACCCCTCCCATATTAGTACACACCTCCCCATTATTACAATAATTGAAACATTGAAAAGGGTCCTCAAATATATGATTTAATTTGCAAGTGCCATTTCAAAAACAAAAGTTGTGTTTGGAAAACCTTGAGAATAAACCTAGCAAGATTCCTAGGTTAGTAAATGATATAGAGGTTAAGGTTGTTTAAGAATCAAACTAATGTTTGATTTCATGTTCTAAGAGTATAAGTAAGGTGTTACAATCAATAGATTGGTTGGTTGTGGTGAGTAAGGAAGAATTCCCTACTTGGAGTCTTGTTTAGGGAAAGGATCCCAAAAGTCCAAATTGAAGACAAATTTGATTGAGCATCCAAAAGACAAGAATAGGTTCTGATTGTTAACTTAAATCTTATTTAAAAAATATATTTTAACATTGTATATTGACCTTTTAAATTCTAATATGGCATGACCTCTTTCATATTGAAGAAATCTGTAGACGATCGTTAAAAATCTTAATAAGATTAAAGGTAATGATTGGATTTGAAGTTCATTCAATTGATACTCTTCAACATTAATCAATTATATGATTTCATAAGGAAGAAACTATTTTCATCATTAATGGTGTAGGAGAAGTGTGTGGATTAGTGATCAGTACAAAAAAACACACACACACACACACACACATTGCTGAAGTCTATGTTTGAATTCAAATTCACACTCGATACTAGAAATTAGGATATGGAATATCCCCATGGCTGCATCTAGAAATTGACACTTCAAGTTATTATCAAATTCCATGAAATTTGTGCACAGAGCAATCTTAAAAAGACATTTTTTATTTTATAATGGTTTCCAATTTTGCAAAAAGGATTTGGAATAGGGAAGGTGGGAATCCAATGATTTATACAAGCTTGTAACTACCCTGTTAAAAATAGAAGCATGGCTAGGCACCTAAGTTGTTTGACAGAAATATAATGCCGTAAAAAAGAAATATCATCCCATAGATGCAAAGGTTTCTGATTTTGTACAAGATGAAATGTTTGAGAAGATATTTAAACTTTAAGCAAAGAAAATGGTAGGTGTAGCACAAAACTTCACAAAATTTTCCACAATCTTTTGGTAGCATGAGCCAAAATGGAAGTCTTGGACCAAGAAGTGGTGAAAAATATTTGGAAATGTGATAACACAGAATGCATCCATGGAAAAAATAATTGTACCTTTAGGTTATGAATAGAACTTGTACGTTTTGAAGGGTCCAAGGGGTACACCGATAGTACTATATAGGTTCATTATTGTTTTGTACATGTGGAATAGGTGTATTTGGTTTCCATTGACAGCTGGTTTAGACAAGATTCTTCTGCTTTCTGTTTCATTATATATGGATTGTTCTGCATTTTGGCATACCTATCATAGGAGAATAAAGGCTGGATGTGAAGACTATCCAAAGATTTGACTCTTGATATAGTTGTAAATGTCATTCCTTGTCTCTTTATTTTACCAATGTCAATTGTTTCTTTTTGTAGCTTGAGCCCCTATGATTTGTGTATAGTAATAGCCCATGACATGGTTAGAGGGAGTTGTCTTTGGCTACCTAATGTGACAGGCACAATCAGTATAGCCTTTGGGTCCTTTTCATCCCAAGATGGTCCACATTAATTATCAAAGCGTATGACAACATACATAGGAACACTTGGTGGCTTGCAGTATGGCCCATAACAAGAGCTCCATTCACAAGCCCTATCTCTATCCATATATTCACTATAAGCATAATGCGTTGACCCCTATAGAGAAGTACATGTTTTTCTAATTGTTGATCATTCACTATATTATTATTTTTGTTTGCAAAACTCATTGTTGTGCTTATTACAATTAGACAATGTAATGATTTCAACCTCTTCTTGTTGTGTATCTTTACTGAATCATTTGTAGCGAATAGATGTATAGCACTGTCAAATGTTTTATTTTTAGATGCTGTAAGGTGTATCTCTATATGAGTCATTAGTAACTTCTAATCATCTTCTACTGGGGTTGCATCTCAGATATTTTGTAATATTTTATGGAATTCTGCTTGTACACTTCTCTCACCTGCTTGTCAAAGCATTGTTTGTAGAGTAACAATCGTTGTAAATTGGTCCCACAATAAATTTGCATTGGAATATGATGTGTAAATTGGTTTATCCATGACAGGTGGCAATTGTGCTAGATCGCTGAAGAGTATCATTGATATTCTACCAAAAGGAGCATGTTGTCGATGGGGAAAGGCCTCTCGGAGCCGACTATCAATTTTGAGGAGTATCTTTGGTCTGATGAAGCTTATTTCATCTATTAGGATATACTTTATATGTTTTAATTCTTCTTGGAATGTTGTTAATGCCTGGCTTTGTAGTGGTTGCATGTCTTTGATAGGTCTCCTGAGCTTTGTATGGATTTTTGATGCATGTATATTGAATGCAGCAACCCCTATTGGGGCCAATATCAATAGCTGGCCCTTTTGTTGGGGTGTCCTATTGTTCAGTACTTTTCTGATACAAGTAATTAGGTAAGATTTTCCTATTCCTATAGTTCCCTGAATGATCATTTGTAGTGGTTAATTAGAGAAGACCTTGTTATGATTTTCAATTATTTGGAGTGTGATTTTTTTCTCTGGTGATAGCGTATAAACATCATGCTGAGAGCTTCTAGGTATTTTATTGCTACAACCACACATTTTCTTCTTGTATATAAAATGTGAAGCGTTTTCATGTAAATGTGGGGGGACTGTAATATGGTCCCATTTGTTTCTTATATCAAACTCAAGCTTTCCAAGCATGTCAAGGTCATGTAGTGATGTGGCACTTGTTAGGCCCATCTATGAAAATAGCTCCCACTCATTGGTTTCCATAGTTTCATTTGTACTATTGTCCACTGCTTGTTGCTCGTCATTGTCTTCTTCTTCTTTAGAGCTATTTTCCTTATCAATGATGTGATTAATGTGCCAAATGTTATATCCCATTCCATGCATTTGTGTCCAATTTGTAATTATCATTTCCTTACTGAGCCCTATATCCTTTTCTACATTACGAAAGTGTTTATATAATTTAACAGTTCACTCCAACAAAATTTTTCAAACTATTCTGAAGTGGGCACTGGGATTGTGTAGAACTTTGGATGGACATTAACAATTGCCTTCACTATTCATTCCTTCCATTTGCATCCTTTGCGATTTGTAGCATACGAATAAGCCCTTGCAAATTCAAGAAGTGACACATTATCTAATTTTGAAGGATGATCTATATAAGAATGTAGGTAGTTGGGTTGTATTTGGTTGGTTTCTAATGTTTTAATTATTCTATGAAGTACTTTTTGTCCAACATTTAAAGAGATGAAAGGCCTACTACAAATCACAAGGGGAAACTTTTGTAGCATGTGGCATGTTTCTTGTGCTCCTATATCACGCTCTACAATAACTTCACATAAGAATTTTTGATATGCCATGAGGGCTGGGTCATCTAATTTTTGTGACAAAGATATTCGTCTTAGCATGTCAGAACATGTCTCCAAGCGTTTCTTTGCTTTTGCTGCATACTTGGCAATATATTTGAGCACAAGCACTCGAGAGACCACAGGTTGGAAATCAATGTTGGCTCTCCAGATTGAAAGCATCTCTGGATTATGGATATTTAGTCTATCATCATTTCTTTCTAGTTGATACTGTATCTTCCTGGAACTATCACAAGACAATGTAGATTTTTCTTGTTCTTTCCACGGAGCTTTGTACCTGCATGTTAACTTGTTTCATTTTTTGCATAGACATGTTCGCTCAGTACATTTGGTATGTCTCTGGACTCAGTTTACCAAATCCTCATAATCACGAGCAAGATTTGAAGTGAGAATCTCATGTGTATCTAGTAAGCAAGGGTCATCTAATGGGGATCATTACACCATGTTTCTTCTATGAGATGCATCACGAGGATTCCATGCACTAACATAGATATCAAAATATTGTATTGGATATTCAATATCTTCATTATTATGCCAATCAAGTCTATCCATGTTTGGGGCATTTGGGAGCCAAATAAACCCATGTACATGCCCAGTTCCTCGATGTTGCCATTCAGTTTTGTACCACCAATCTCCTACACCAAGGAGCTTTTCAATTACTTCTTCATGGAATATTGTGAACCTTTTATGAAGATATAATGATGTGGTGTGAGGATTCTTAATGACATTGTCGAGATGTTGTTTGTTTGTTTTTTTCTCCACTACATTGTCATATGTTAATAATCTTTGTAGATCTGGCCATTTCATATCTACTGCACTTAATGTGAAGAAGAGCATAGGTGTTCCGAGCTGATTGATCATGTTTGTTAGTTCACTGTGATGTTTATTCCAATATGGCCTTGTGCCCCGCATCGTAGAGCCAAAGTGCATTAATTCTTCAGCCAATTGTGTATTTGGGAGTTGTCTTAGGTGTATGCAGAGGTTTTCAATTGTTGTTGGTACATTCTCTTCTACATTATTTTTAGAGAAGATTGATGCAAGTCTTTGGCTACGATGTTGCATCATAAGGTTATAAATAAAATATCAAAACCTTGGATGCCTTCCAAAGCGGTGATCATGGTACCTCATCAAATGTAGGGCATACTCATGCATATGTTCTTCTCGCATTCATGCTTGCATTGGTAGTGCAATTTCATTCGGGAATAGAGTTGGGAATGCTATATCAAATAACCCTTCTGTATTATATTCATTTACAGGGGATGGGTCTATTGTAGGCCAATTCACATTGTCCTCTATAGTTCCCTGGATATCTAATACTTGTTTCATGATTTCCAGCTCACGTTGTTTACTTGGCAGCTTAGGCACCAGGGAAGATGTTTGTAGAGGAATAATGTCATCATCTTCCTCACATGTATTGATCTAGTAATTGGGTATAGACATATCTTTGCTGGTGTTTATTGTGTGTAACATTTTAGCTATGTCTACTTTCACTTCAAGAAGCAGGTCCAAGTTTTCCATACTCAGGACAACATCATGGTAGTATGGATCATATTTGATTTTATATTGCAATGCATCTCTGATATGAATCCTTTTCATATAACAGTCATAAGAGCTTTTTTCTATGTGCACTCTTCATACTATTTATATGTCCAGATCTTTGATACATCTCGATAACACATTCGCAATGTTCTGTATATCCTATGGAAAGCTTATTGTATGTCTGCTATATTTGAACTATCCTCCGAAAGCATGGGTTTCTTGTAATATTGGATTCACCCTAGCGATAAGCATTTCTTCCACCTGGGATAACCTCTTTAGCACGGATGGCTAGTCATCGGGGTCCATATTGTTGAGTAGTAAAAACCTAGGTATACCTATTTCATTCGAACACCTTTTACATTTTACAATGTTATTTTTTTTTTGGATATACATGCCTGGGTAATGTTCCTTACATACTATGCATGTTTGTCGATGAGCAAGTGCATCTACCCATTGTCAAAAAAATTTCATTGCTGTCATATATTCAGCATCATTCTTGAATGGTGCATTTGATTCTAGATGATGTTGGGTTTGTTGTTGCTCAAGCTGGCCTAGTTGGGTCTCTTGGTACTCTCTACATTTGGCTACCTTTATTTATTTCTTGTGGCGCACATAGTGTTTATGGTTTCTCTCATAACGTTGAGATTGTTAGGCCTCTTTTTGTTCAAGAATTGTACCTTTCTTCTGTGTGGAGCTAATTTCTCTTAGATGTTTTCTTTTTTCCTTTCTGTGGGCAGCTATCTCTTCTTTATGCCAAGCATAATAAGATCAGTTCCTTTTGCAAGCTTGATGTGCAACGATCTCTTGTAGATCTATTTTTTCTTTCCCTTTTCTAACATCATGGTTGTCCATCTATCAATGCATCCGATATTCATTGTTAATTTATGGTAGAAATCATAGTACGATGGTGTACACACTTATAGAAATTCATTCAAATGATTGTACATATCATTAGGGCTTATAATAATGCATGGTGTGACAGGTGTTTGATAAATTATGGCAAATTCAAATGTATGCAAATATTCTTTGTATAGTAAGCTCTTATCATTATGAATTTCTAGTGATATTTAACTAACATTGTATAGTAAATGATAAGTATATTCAGAGAGGCCTAAATGTGTGGCTTTTTTCATACATCTTTGGTAACATTTGTTCTATTAGCAAGCATATGCATATATTTACATTAATGCATTTATTTTCTTTTGCATTTTGGAATATTATTTACATGGTGTATGTATTTCAATAAATACAAATTTTTACATTCCTTTGTACATCCTAGGAAACATATGATATGGCGTTAGATATATGCAACAATGTCAACTGATGCATCTTCTTTTTTTTTGTGCATTTTGTACTATTGTCTATTGGGTATCTTGTTCAAGGGGTTGATCACTACACATCCCCTTAATTTTTTCAAGTAATACCTTACTTTCTACAGTAAAATCTACTTGTGAAACTTTCTTGATAGTTTCCTTCACTCGTTCTTCATTGTTATACATCTCACTATTGCATGTTAATGTGAAGAGATATTGTTTGTGTTGTACATCTTGAATGACTTGTTCTATTGATCTTTCAACATTTTCATCAAACTGTAAGTTGTATAATGCTTCAACAGGCATTCCAATTAACTATGTTGCAGCATAATCAAATGCAATGGCCCAGATTGTTCCTGTGTGGTCCTATAATTTTAATTGAGCTATATATCGATAGCTGTATTCAGTAACTACTAAATTACGCTTAGGACAGAACAAGATTTCATCTTCACCTTTTTGTAATCCTTTCTTTCATTGCTTTCCATTTATCATCCTAGAACAAGCTGGGTAGCAAAATTTATCCTTTTTCAAGAGTACCATTGTTGCTTTTAATATACAATCAAAGTGTTGGGATGATTGTGAGTCTTTCTTTTGTATATCACTGATCGTCAATCGTGTGGTTGGCAGAGGTATGATAACATTGTTGAATCTTGCCCACTACTACCATTTTTTTCATAACAGTCCTTCAATGCTTTGGTTTCCTCTATGAGAGGGTCTATGAACAAATTTGTTGTGCTTGAGGTATTTACGACTTTCCCATTGTATTCAGATACACGCCCACTTTTTATAGCAAGCACTATAGTTTCTTGGTGGTAATATTTTTTCTGAAGATTTGCACCTTCTCGTTCATTTGGTGCCCCCCACAGTGTAACATCAATAGCAGTGCAAGAAGTGTCTAGCATCTTGATTGTGCACCTAGGGACCTCTGTACCATCTTTCCTTTTTATTGTTGAAGTCTCTTGCACATAAATAACAACTCCAATAATATCAACATCTGAGTTGTTCGACTTACTTTTAGTTTCATCGATTGGGGTGAAAGTGAATCGATGTCTAGGAATGGAGGGGTCATCCTCACATAGGGTGACCCTTGAATCTGGAATCAAAGTTATATCCAGTCCACTATTGAGTTTGTTGTAAAATTTATTTGCACTTTTTACCATTCCATGAACTATACTATAAATAGCCCCAATCTGTATCATATTGTAATGCATATCTACTATGTCATTAAAGCAACTGACATGTGTCTCTATCCCTTCATTGTCTATGACATCAAAACTAAATACCTGGCCATGCCCACTCTATTTTTGGAACCAGTGCACCTCCTTTTTCATAGTTACACGAACTTTGATATGCCATCTTCGCTGGTATGGGTTCAAGCTTTTAATAGGCATCAATGTGGTAGGCATGATTTTAGTTGATTCAGTTGTTTGTATTCCAAGAAGAATTTTTTTCTAAGGTGTAGCACTCATCGTGCTAGTGTTTTCAACTTTTGTTTGTGAAGATTGTGACTCTGTGGTATCTTGTGATTTTCCATCTATGCAACCTGTATCTAAAGATTCTGGATTCCCAAGTATTGCGTATTCTATATGGAGAATCTCTAGCCTCATAACTATGATCCACCTACATATTTATAGTGAAAGTACTTATGAGACATACATTTTCCACACATTGAAGAAGAGTATAGAAGTCTTTTTAACATGTGTAAGAGTGTGCCACTCACCGTACTTTGCTTGTTTT
>MU223956.1:750212-775520 GCA_018584345.1 Thuja plicata | reverse complement strand
TCTAAAGTGTCGTGAACCACTTGAAGGTGTACCAATATTTAAACATTTGTATGCTTCCAACCAAAGTTCTTGCCAACAAAATAACCCTATCAAAATAGCAAGATAAGCAACAACCTATTATTTGGGTTGTTATAGGTATCAATTATTCTTATATATATATATAGCTTGACTCTATTCTAAGGCCTCTCTCGTATACCTCCTAGGGTACTCTCAACCCTAATCTTGAGGCGAGTCACTAAAAACTTCTACCTCCAACTCAAGACCCATCCTATCAATCAAGTTCTTCTCGGTGCTCACTGAATCCTCATAAGTGAATGATGCAAGAGCATCCATTGGTCATTACTCTAGGCTCGGATGTGCGTTTTGGCTAAAATTTTATAGGCAGTTGTGTGACCAGTTATTTGGATTTCCGATCGAGCTCTACTCAATAGTTGGCCATTGCAACTTTTTTTCAGGAGTCATAAATATCATCTTAGCCTCCGAAATTGGCTTTTTGTGTTTTTTTTCTTCTAGTTTTTAGAAAGTTGTCTTTTGTAAAAAATCTAAAATTATGGCTTTGATTTCATGGATTAGTTGGCAATTCATCTTTCCTTAGTTGGGGACTTTTCTTGGAAAAATATTTGTAGGATGGGTTTTAAAAATTACAAAAAAATAGAATTATTATTATTTTTTTTCTATTTTTTCCCAAAAAATCTGCCAAATATTGTAATTTTCAGAATTGTAATAATGGGGAGTTTTTTTCATTGTAGGGTAGAGTAAGTTGGAGAAGTTTGATGAAGAATTTTGATTTCTAAAATTTTGTGTTGTGTATTTTCTGATTTGTTATTCTTTAAGGTTTTGGGCTACATCATTTGGTATCAGAGGAGGATGATGGTTGGGAGAGGAAGAGGAAGAGGAATAGGAAGAGAAAGAGGTCTTACCCAAATGCAGAGAGATATGATAAGTTTGAAAAGACAATTAGAAGAAATCATGAACTGATTGGAAAACCAAGGATTACAAAGAGAAGAAGATTAATCTGATGGAGAGGTGAGCCAAGAAAATAAAGAAATAGAAGAAGGACAAGAAGAATAAGTGAGTTTCAAAGAGAGGATTCTCAGAGTCTTAGAGGGAAAAATGAAGTGATCAAAGTTGATGTTTCAAACTATGCAAGTATTCTTAAGCCAGAGGAAGTGATAGATTTGTTGAACGAGATGAGAAATTTTTTGAATGGAAGTCTATGACAGAAGAAAAGAAGATGAAGTTTGCATGCACCAATTAAAGAGACATGTGATGATCTTGTGGGATTATCCCTGAATGAATGAACAAAGAAAGGGAAGGATAAAATCAAGACAGGGAGAAAAATGGAGAAAAATCTGAGAGAAAAATTCTTACCTATGGATTATGCTCAAACACTCATCTGAAGGTTTCTGAATTTAAAATAGAACTTTCCTTCTATGCAAGATTATACAGATGAATTTTACAAGTTTTCCATCCATATAGAACATCAAGAAAGTAATAAACAGATGGTTGCAAGATATGTGAATGGTTTGAAATTCACTATTCAGGATAAGCTAAGTATGCATCAGATTAACTATATGGAGGATGCCTATAAGTTGGCTCTAAAGGCAGAAGAAAAATAGAATAGGTAGTATAATTTGTGGAATAGAGGAGGACAGAGGGGTACATCAACTCCTTTTTGAGGAGGCTGAAATTCTAGTCAAGAAAGTGAGAAGCAAGAAGAAGTCGGTCAGAATATGTCGAATCAACAAAGAGGAAAGGGATTTCAACGTGCTAGAGGCTATGGTAATAGAAGAAGATGGGAAGGCCAAAGAAGACCATTCACTTGTTTTTGATGTGGGAAAGAAGTACACAGGACCTTTGAGTCTTCCAATTTTAACATGCAAGATGGATATCAAGGAAGACCATCTAGAGTGAACCTAGCATAGGTTGACAATGAAGGATCTGAACAAGAAGTGTTTCCAGATATCGGAGAAAGTCTCATGATGAGAAGGAGAATGATTATTCCAGCAAAGGAAAGTATAGAGGAGAAAGGTTCTGATGATTCATGGCTCAGAACCAACATATTCGGAACATGGTGTAACTCTGGTAGAAAGGTATTTCAAGTAATTATTGATGGAGGAAGTTGTAAGAACATGGTTTCTAAAGAAATGGAGGAGAAACTAAATCTCCAATGTTAAAAGCACCCTCATCCCTACAGGATTGCATGGTTTGAAAATTGCAATGAATTTATGGTAGATAAGAGGTGCCTTGTTAAGTTTTCTATAGGCAAGGTCTACAAGGATGAGCTATGGTGTGATGTGATTCAAATGGATGCATGCCATGTCCTCTTAGGTCGGCCCTAGTAGTATGATAGAAAGGTTATTCATAATGGAGAAAAGAATACTTGCACATTTTGGAAGGATAGATCTAAGGTAATCTTGTTACTTCTTAGGGATGATGGAAAAGATGAAAGTATTCTATCAGAAAAGGAACTTGTTAAGGAGATGAAAGTAATAGAGTGTTTTTATGCATTGTTATTGCAAAGAGGGAAAGAGGAAGACTTTACAATACCGCTAGAAGCAGCTGCAATGTTGGAAGAGTATTCTTATGTCATTCCAGAGGATCTACTTGATGGGCTCCCGCCAAAATGAGATATCGAACATCATATTGATCTTATTCCAGGAGCAAGTCTTCCCAATCAAGTGGCTTATAGAATGAGTCTGACACAAGACACCAAACTAAATAAAAAGGTAACTAAGCTCGTATATAAAGGTATAATGCAGGAAAGCATGAGCCCCTATGTTGTACCAGCATTTCTAACCCAAAGAAATATGGAATGTGGAGGATGTGCACAGACAATCGAGAAATCAATGGGATAACTATAAGGTGTCATTTTATTATCCCTTGTTTTGATGATATGATGGATATTCTTTTTAGAGAAACATATTTCAATAAGATTGATTTGCAAAGTGGGTACCACTAGATCTGCATCCAAGAAGGGGATGAATGGAAAACTTCTGTCAAAATTACAAATGGTTTGTATGAATGGAAAGTTATGCCTTTTGGTTTATCAAATTCACCTAGCACTTTTATGAGACTCATGAATACCATGTTGTGTCCCTACATTGGAAAGTTTTTAGTAATTTATTTTGATGATATACTGATTTTTAGTTAGGGAAGGGAAGAACATCTTCAACACTTGAGGATCATATTGGGGGAATGAAGAACAGTGAAACTATATGCTAATTTGAAGAAGTTTAGGTTCATGCAACCAAGCCTGGTTTTTCTAGGATTTTTCATTTCTATAGATGTTATCAAGATTGATCTAGAGAAAGTTCGAGCCATTGTTGAATGGCGTAGTCCACATAGTATCACCGAGGTGAGAATTTTTCATGGTTTGGATACTTTATATAGAAATTTTATTCCTAATTTCAGCAACATTGTAGGACCTGTGCCAAACTGCACTAAGGGTCAGGAGTTTTAATGGACCAAAGAGGCTGAAGAGAGTTTCCAGTATCTAAGGAAGGTCACTAAAGCTCCTATATTGGCCTTACCAGATTTTGATAAAGTATTTGAAGTGGAATATGATGCCTCACATGTGGGCATTGGTGTTGTACTCAGCCAAGAAGGTAGGTCCATCACCTTTTTGTTCAAAAATTGAATGATGTGTGAATGAAATATTCCATATATGATATAGAGTTCCATGCAATTTTCCAAGCTTTGAGAAATTGGAAGCATTATTTAGTACCCAAATAATGTGTGTTGTTTACAGAACATATTGTTCTAAAATACTAAAACACACAAAAGAAATTAAATAGTAGACATGTAAAATGGGTCTCTTGCCTCCATGAGTTTACTTTTGTTCTGAAGTATAAATTAAGGAAACAGAAACAAGTTGCAGATGCCTTGAGCAGGCGTGTTGTGCTTCTGACCATCATGGAAACATAAGTAGTTGGCTTTGATGCAATCAAAGACTTGTATGAATCTGATAGTGACTTTTGGGAATTTGTTGATCATTTGAAGAATATAGTACATGGGTAGACATACACTATATAAGGTGAGTATCTTATGCAACATAGTTATTTATTGAAGGGAAAATAGTTGTACATTCATATAGGCTCAATGCGGGAAAATATTATTAGAGAATTTCATAGGAGTGGTATGGATGCGCAATTTGGGAAGGATAAAATGATAGCCTTGGTAGCAGATAAGTACTACTGGCCAAAGATGAAGTGAGATATCACTAGTTTTGTGGAAAGGTGTCAAATTTTTCAAGTAGCCAAAGGGAACTCCTAGAACACTAGATTTTACATGTCATTTCTAGTACCAGTAGGACCATGGACACACTTGAGTATGGATTTTGTGTTGGGACTACAACATACATAGCGAGGTAATGACTTTTTCTTTTTAGTTGTACATATATTCTATGAAAATGACTTATTTCATTGCTTGAAAAAAACTAATCATATCATTAGGGTGGTCGGCTTATTGTTTTCTGAAATAGTGAGATTGCATGGGGTTCTGAAAATGATCAACTCTAATCAAGATACTAAGTTCTTGAGTCTCTTCTGGAGGACATTATGGAAGAAGATGGGGACAAATTTACATTTTAGTTGTGCTTATCATCCACAAAGTGATGGGAAAACAACAGTGGTCAATCGAGGTTTGGGTAAGTTGTTGCGATGCATTATTGGAGGGAAGCCCAAACAATGGGAATTGGCATGGCCTGGGTAGAATTTTATTCTAATAGATTAGTGAGAAGGTCAACTGGTAAGTCATCATTTCAAGTTGTTTAAGGTCAAAATCCTTAGGATGTTCTCAATTTGGTGCAACTTCCCTTGGGTGATAAAGTCAGTGATCATGGAGAAGCCATTGTAGAATAACTCTACCAATTGCAGGAAGATGTAAGTGTAATAGATAAAAATGTATTGATGTTGTTATATGTGTAAGGAAGATAAGATGTTCCTTATAACCTCAAATACAAAAAGGAAGGATCCAAATTGATTAACCCAAAAGAAAGGATCAATGCAGAAATGAATCAATCGATTGGAAATGAGAATAAAGAGGAAGACCTTAGATTCTATTTTATAGAAGATAGTGTGTAACAGATTTGGAAAAATTAAAAATTTAATTGAAATGAATTGAAGACAAGTACTAACCTAAAAAATGCTACAGATATGAAGAATGTTGTTTTTGGGTGTTTACACTGAGTTTCTTGAAAATCAAATATCGGAACTAGCATAGAAACTAGAGACAAAGAAAACCTAGAAATCTTTTTCCAATCTGGCTCAGTTCTGATTTTCACCCAAAAATGGATCTCACCTTTGACCCAAAATTTTTGATTCTGAACCTATGAAAAATGTCGATTCTGACCCAGAAATGAATGTCACCTTTGACCAAAAATTTTTGATTCTACCCCATAACAAAATGTTGATTCAGACCCAAAATCTCTGACAGAAAATATGTTTCCATATCCTAATAGTTTGCTGAAAAGGGTATGCGGATCTATGCTCCAATTCGATGTTCCAAACCTATTCCTACAAGAAAAATGGTTTTTTTTTGGGGGGACGGGTTTTCCTTGGTCAAACCCTAGTTTTAGAATTAACCTTAAAGTATAATTGAAATTGCATACGCAAAACAAAGTAAAAGAACAAATTCACCTTGCTTGTATAGAAACCCTTGTGGTGTATTCTAATCTATGGATCCACAAGTATGTATGCACCAAATGGATGTATAATTTAGAAATTTAGAGGTAGGATGTCTCAAATTAATTTATTTTAGATCTTCAACACCAATCTTGAATGGATCTTGGAATAGGAAGAGGCTTGGAGGAATATGGATGGAGAAATATTCAACAAGAGGGCTCCATAGAGCTTGAATCCTTCAATGGCAACCAATGGATCTCCTTGATGAATTGAATGCTAGAATGTCTTTGAGTGCTTTAATTCTTGATATTAGATGCTTTCTTCAATAGATCATGCATAAAGTTTGGATGGATGGAATTGCTTCTTGTGTCTTGGAGGTTTATTCGTCTTAGAGAAAATGAGAGAAGAAAGCTTCCTTATATATGAATCTAGGGCACAATGTTCTAAGGATGCCTACATAGGAGAATTAAATTCCAATTATACCTATATCCCTAGATGTGGACCTATATTAAATATAATTTCAATTTTTTTTCTCTGAAGACCAAAATAGCCAACCCGAAAGTGGGAATTCAACCTTTCCAAAGATAAACTTATGAAAACCCTAGAATCATGAAATATGGACATTGGATCATAATCAAGGTTGATTCTAACCTAGGTGAGGGTTGAGGTCAACCTTGACCTAGATGAAGTTCAAGGTCAAACTTGACCCAAAAAGTTTGATTTTGAACCTGAGGCCAAAAGTCTTAGCTTGCAATTTAGGATGCCAGAAACAGGCTGTAGAAAAGTGGGAAATGGGACAGAATAGGGGGAAAGCCAGATCCAAGTCAGAGACCCATTCAAGGAACTTTACAAGACCCCAAACCACTTACTTGGAAGGCTAAATCAGTCTACAATGAAATTGCTTCCATTTTCTGACTATACATTTAGCCCCCACTTTATCAAGAGTATGGACTCGATGGAAACTCGTGGTAAAGGAGATCATGAAGAAAAGATAATATTATTGAAATCAAAAGGGACAAAGAAATCCTCAAGCCCCCAGGGATTTATGTCTTTATCAACCCTAATATCATGATAAGAGAGATATCCCCAGTTAAAGAGAAAATGAGAGAGGGTGTGATTACCTCACCCTATGAGAACTTATGTCTCATTGTGAACCACACAAGGAAGTAGTGCAATTGGAAAGAGGGATTTTAATTGCCTAGTGAATGTGGCTACTCACTTGTCAACCCATCAGGGAGATCCGGTCTTAAGGACACATTCCGACCTTAAGGGATCAAAACATTGTAAATTTAAACTGGAGGGATCAAGAGATCTGTATAAATTTAAACTAGAGGGATTAAGAGATCCTATAAGGTAAAAATCCATGCTTTAAGGATTAGTCTTTAATCCATAAAGGGAAAAAATTTTAAGTTTGAAAATATTTTGAAAGTGGGTGTGAGCAAAAAGTGACTAGAGCGTATGCCCCCATGTTAAAGTCATTGCTAACACTTTAACATGAGCAATGGCTTTAACGAAAACATAAAAAACTCCACTTATTGCATTTCCACTATGAGATGCCCCCAAGTGAAGACAAATTAAGGGAAATACCACATAAACATATAAAGAACACAGAAGCGATCTACCTACTGTGGGGTCAGTATTATCATAAGATAATATGTATATTTATAGACATGATATTATTGCAAATGAATTGACATCATTCCCCAAAGAAAGTAGAACTAAAATCACAATTGAGGAAAGAATAATCAAGAGTTACGAAGAAGAGCCTTTTCAGACCACAACATGAAGATCAAAAAGAATCAGTGCTGCCATGTCATAGATCCAAGCGGAATACACAAGGAAAATATTTATAAACAATATGACAGGTACAACATAACATGAAAAGAACATATATAATAATAGAGATGTATATAGAGGAATAGTACAATAGGTTTGATTCCTGTATAACCTTGCACCAAAAAAGTAACAAGGGTCATATAAAAGAATCTAACAAACATTTAGCAAACACATTACGAGAGAAGCACAATACAATAGGCAAACACAAAAAGGGCTTCCCTAAAGGACAAGCCAATCAAGTGCATCGGTTACCCTCCCTATCTCAGTTTATATCATTTATAGAAGGTGGGAAAATTGCAAGAGGGACTATATCTAATACAGTAGGAATAATAGCCAGTTCTAAACAAGATCCTCTTGAGAATTGCAATGTTTGATACTAGGTGTAATTATTAGTTGTGTGGAAAGCATATGAGGTAAATCAGTATCAATATCAATAGTCTCATATTCATCATTAGCATCCATAGGATCATCAAGAGTATCTTATTCATCAAGATTAATCAAAATAGAGTCTAAGATGCAAATAGAATCATCATAATCATTCATCTTAACATCATTATGAACATTAACTTCCTCCAATACATCAGGCATAGGTTGGTAAAAAGAAGGTAAATAATTTTGAAGAATAGAGCCATAGGCCCTAGCATTAGCCCTACGCTTCTTATGACGTTCATTAGTAGATTTGTTATGTTTCACTTTATTTGACACATGTTGAGAACTAGGAGGAATGACAACTGGTTCCTTCACAAGTTCTATAGGAGGATTATTAGTAGGCTGAGAAGTGACACTCGGAGGTTGAGTAATGGAGGTAAAGTTAATTGATAAAGGAGGTATAGAAGGAGTGGGGAAAAGACCACAGTTAAGATATATCTGAGGTATGCTTAACTCGACTTTCTTCTGATGTTTATAGGATTGATATGAACAAATAAGATTATCAGGGTGAGGAGGACATGGATTAGTTAATGAAGGCCAAAAAAATCAAGATTAGAACAATCTCTGGGCCTAGAATGTTGATACAAACTATGATTAATAGTTTTCACTTCTCCATTATGAATGAACTTAATACACTTATGAATAGGAGAAGCAACAACATGCATAGAAGATAACCAAGGCAAACAAAATTTGGCTTGAAATTGATCAGAAGTAGGAAGGATAATGAAGGTAGTATCTACAACTTTACCACAAAGTTCAACATGCAAATTAATAGAACCAAGTGAAGGATAGAGAAAACCATTACAAGTTTGGATCCATGCATTAGATGTATCATAACAATCATGTTGTAGGTTTTTCATAAAAAGGTTTTCCTTACTAATGACATTTATTAAAGATGTGGGATCAACAAGACAACCATACGTAGGTATCTTAGAAATCCTAGAATAAATATAAAAGGGACCATCGGGAGCCTTAATAGTCTCAGAATAATCAAAGGTAATTGAGAGTTCCCTACGTCATTTATCCTTAGTTTGTTTCTAAGGTTTAGGTGGAACTTGAAGTTGAAGTGGAGGCAAGGATCTTGAACCATAGGTTGAGATGAAACAACACTCTCCACATGGTTAAAAATGTGATTGAGATCATCCATATTTGAATCTAAAATAATATCCACAAAAGATGGTTGAGAGATGGTATTAACTAGTATCATGTGTAGGTAAAGGATTTGTATAAATTTGAAGGTTTTTATTAGGAGGAAAGACAGATTTGTTCCCACTACCATCAAAATTATGAATGGATAAAGCATTAGAATTGATTTAGTCTTGAAACTTATTCTTTAGAGAATGACATTTTTTCAGTATCATGGGCATTGTGTTGATGGTATTGACAAAAATCTTTAGGATCAAAGGATTTTGATGCCATCGTAGTAGGGAGAAGAGGTCGAATAGGAGGAAAAAAAAGCATATTAGAACTTAATAACCTACTCATAACATAATGTAAAGATTCAAAGAGAGGAGTAAACATACGATTCATACAGAAATCAGTGGATGCATAGTGACATTATTGGATGCAACAACAACTTGATCAGCGACTGCATTCTTCTATTTATTGATCTTGACATAGTTGTTAGGCTTCTGAAACTTATTCAGATTAGGAACTACATCACTCTAATCAACTGGATCAGCAACCATTGGACTGTTGCTCTCAAATTGACTCACTTGTAAATGATAATGATGAAGTGGTGCTCAAAGTTGTTGAAAAGAGGTAAATTCAGTAATCAAAATCTTATATGTAATATCGTTTTGTAAATTTGAAATAAATATATGTTGAATATCAATATTAGGAACATGATAAGAAATCTAAGCGTACAAATGCTTAAATCTACCAATAAAATAAGTCAATTTTTCCTTAGTGTTTTGTTTACAATGCATTAAATTAGTTAAGGAAACTTGCGGACCAATGTTATTTTGAAATTGCTGGATAAAGGTATTATAAAGTTTAGGGAAAAAATTAAAATAAAAAGGAGGTAAAGAACAATACCATTGCAAGGCCTTATCACAAAAATTTCTAGCAAACAACTTAGTTAAAATCCTATGGTCATGAGCATAATCACTACAAAGGATTTAAAATATTTTAACATTAGTAACAATGGTGCAGGAGCACCTAGGTAGGCTAGTGTAGAAATTTGACCTAGGGTTTTGCTCCTTCTTTGTTTTTCCTTGTAGTAGTTCTATCTAGACCACTAGTTGAATAAAGGGACCAAGAGTCCTAATGTGTGGATGTTTGTAGGAGGATAGGTCTTGATAGGTCCTTGGTGACCCTTAGGTCCATTTAGGTCCAATTAGGGAATTTTGGAGTTTTGTGGAAAAATGAGTCAAGAGAGGGACTAGAGGTCCTTTTTAATGTTGTTTCATCATATTTAGTGGATTGGACAAGTTTTCATATGGTTTGACCAAGTTTGGCAATCAAACTCAAAAGTTGCCAAAAGTTGTCAATGTTGTCATTGACAACATTGACAACTTTTATGTCAAACTAACATCTTTGATGAAATTGGCTGGTTAACTATCTAAAATTGACCATTTAGTGTTTGGGTCACCTATATAAGACAATCCTCAATATTTTTAAAGGGTTGGAAAGTTTTAGAAATTTCATGTATGAATTGTGCTAACCAATAATAGTGACTGTATGTGTCTTTTAAGGTGATCAGATAGTATAGTGGATTGAGAGTGCTTATGTAAGATTTGTTTCATGTAATGTAGGTTATTTATGAACTTATTATGGTTTTAGATTGGTAGATTCAATAGTTTTAAGTGGTTGTATAAAATCTTTCAAGTTTAGCCCAGTCGCTGGTTTGATTTGAGCATTTCTTGCAAATGGGGTCTTAGCTTTCTTTTCCACTGTGGATTTGGCCTAGGCTCTTGGATTATGAAAATAGAATCCATGTAAATTGTTTAAATAGGAGGATGGGTCTAGGAAGTGGTGGAACCTATTTTTAAGATGAGGCTCTAGGCGAGCCAGAGTGGCATGGCTAGGGATCATCAGCGATTACAGAGCTAGTTAGAGGGATTTAAAGCATCCATAGCTTCAATAAAATAATGTGGGGAGGTAAGTGAGTTAAGGGAGGACCCCCAACCAAGAGGAGGAGTTGGAAGGATTTATTCTGTTGGCCAAGAAATTTCATTTCTTGTGCGGACAACAAAGAAGGCCTAAAACCCTAAATTTTAGGCATGAAAGTAGGGAGGCCTCTACGGACACTTCTGAGGGCTTCGACCTAGAAAATATCTAGTGTCTCTATAAAGGGTGTCTAGATCCTAAGCCTATTTGGAACTTTTTACGACATTTTCCCAAGATAATGCAGAAAAGGTGACCAAATAGGGCTAATTGCTTGTAGCCCTATTTTGGAGGTAATTACATGGGTTCTTGGAGCTCGTTTGGGTTTTTGATGAAAAGTGAGTTTGCAGAGGTTGAAATTGGTCCTATTGACACTTTTGAATACCACCTTTCCAATTTTATGATGTTTGGAATCCATTTGGACAAGATTGTAAAAATGGAGCAAGGAAGACCAATTTGGGTCTAGAATAAGGTTTGCAAGGATTTGAGTTCTACTTTATTAGTGTTCACTAGTTGAAGGAATTAGGATCTTATGATAAGATACATAAGGAGCCTAGGGCTAGTGAAAGAACCATAGTAGGATAGTGGGTGACCTAGGAGACCCTAGAATAGGTCTAGAAGGAGAAATATTTTTGCTACATCAAAGTGGTAACAGAGCAAGTTGAGAAACTTGGGAAGATTGGTTTATGTCAGAAGTGGAATCTTGTGGTTCTACAAAGATGGTGACAAATGCAGAAATAGCCAAGGATATGGAGGAGCAAAAGGAGAAAAATAGACTCCTTGAGGATACCTTGGAAGCAATGAGAATAAAGATGGAAGAACTAGTATATGCTACTAGGAAGAAAGAATATGAAGCATAATCTAGCAGTAAGGGTAAGAAAAAGATTGAGGAAGAAGACTACATCCTTGAACCTAACCCAGTATTGAATGAGGAACCTTTCTTAAAGGCCATAAAAGCATTAAGTGGAAAATCTTTGGAAGGGATACCTTTATTCAGAGGAAAGATGGATATTGAGGTAGTTATGGACTAGATTGAAGCAATGGAGAAGCAATTAGAATGTGAGGGGATAAGGGAATCCCAAAGGGTTAAAGTGGCTAAGTCTAGAATCAAAGGGTCAGCTTTGACTTGGTGGAAATACCTTCAGCATGAGAGGGTAAGCATGGGAAAGAAACCAATAGCAAATTGGAATGCTATGGTAACCAAATTGAAGGAGAGTTATCTTCTAGAGGACTACGAAATACAAATCCATAGGAAGAGACAAAAATTGAAGCAGAAAGACCTAGATGTGGCCTCATATACTAAGGAATTCCAAAGATTGTGTCTAAGGTCTAAATTTTAGGAGGAAGAGCCAATCAAAGTGGCTAGGTACTTGGGTGGATTGAAGTGGAACATCTAAGAGGAGATTAGCCTATGGACACCTACCACTATCCAAAAGTGTCATCAATTGGTGATAAAGGTGGAAGAGAAGAATAAGAAGAAAGGGAATTCTAGTTTCAAGAACAATAATAACAATAGAGGTAGAGGAAGAGAATAGAGGGGTGAAAGAGGAGGCTACCAAGGTAGGGGTAGTGAACAAAGATCCCAAGGAGAAAATAAATTGACAGAGTAGTAGACTGAGAATAGTTCAAGAGGAGACTATAATAGAGGCAAGGGTAACAATGGGGGTTCTAATAGAGGAGGTAGGAGTGGATCTTACTTTTCTAGTATGAAGTGCTACTACTGTGGGAAACTAGGGCATCGAGCTTACATATGTCCTGACAAACCTTCTGCAGCAAACAATGATAAGAGGGTAGCATATGCACATTTGGATACTTCTAGTCTCAAGACTCTAGAGTTAGATCATCTAGACTTAGAGATGGGTGAGAACTTGATGTTTAGAAGGGTATTAATAAGACAACCAATCAAGGATGATCCCAAACATATGAGGGCACTGTTTAGAATCAGATGTAAGATTCTTGGCAAAGTATGTAAGGTGATTGTTGATTTTGGATCTACAGACAACATCATTTCAGAGGAGACAGTAGTAAAGCTTAAACTAGCCAAAGTACCCCATGTGAACCCTTATAAGGTGACATGGCTCAACAAAGGCTAGAGTGTCTTGGTCAATGAGAAAACATGGGTAGAATTCTCAATAGAAAGATACAAGGACAGATTGCTTTGTGACATCTGACCAATGGATGCTTGTCATTTTATTCTTGGGAGGCCTTGGAAATTTGATAATAGAGCAGTATATGATGGGAAAGGGAACTCCATTACATTCAACAAAGGAGGAAAGACCTTCAAAATTTAGTCTTTATTAGAGGATGAGGAACCACAAAACAAAACTCCTAATGTTATGTTATGCAGTGGTAAGGAGTTTGTGAATGATATTAAAGATGATAACAAATAATTTTATGCTATTGTGTTAAGACGTAAGGAGTAGGAAACACCAGTAAAGGAGCCACTACCAAAGGAAGTGCAAGAATTGCTTGAGAAATATAAGGATATTGTGAGTGGTGTAACTCCTACAACCCTACCACCTAAGAGAGTTATAAGTCATCAAATAGAATTTTTTCCAGGGGCATCCTTGCCCAAAAAAGTAGCATACAAGTTAACTCCAGATTAGAACATGGAGGTAGCAAGACAAGTAGAAGAGCTCTTGGATCAAGGCTTGATCAAGAAGAGCATTATCCCTTGTGTAGTCTTGTTTGTTCTATCATCAAAGAAGGGGGGATAGTGGAGATTATGCACAGATTCAAGGGATATAAATAGGATCACTATAAGGTATAGATTCCCAATCCAAAGAATAGAGGATCTTATGGATTGCCTAGGTGGGGAAATGTACTTCACAAAGCTAGATTTGAAAAGTGGTTATCACCAAATCAGCGTGAAGGAAGGTGATGAGTGGAAAATTGCATTCAAGACCACACATGGGTTATATGAGTGGCTTGTGATTCCATTTGGCCTCTCTAATGCTCCGAGCACATTCATGAGGCTCATGAATGAGGTGCTCAAGGATTTCACTGGAAAGTTTGTTTTAGTATATCTTGATGATATACTGATTTTTAGTAAAACAAGAGAGGAACATATCAGACATGTTGAGGCATTATTAAAAAGGTTACATGAGGAGAAGTTGGCCATTAACCTTGAGAAGTGTGAGTTCTTTAAACAAGAACTAGTTTACTTGGGCTTTGTAGTGTCCAAGGGGTCTTTGAAGATGGACAAAGACAAAGTTGTTGCAATCTTGAACTGGCCTCCACCTACTATAGCCACAAAGGTAAGGAATTTTCATGGCCTTGCCCAATTTTATAGGAAATTCAGTAGGAATTTTAGTGGAATATGTGCACCTGTGATGGATAAAATAAAGGGTGGGGTCAAGACTAAGTTTAGATGGACATCAAAAGTAGGGAATGCATTTGAGTTATTGAAGCAACAAGTAGCTACCCAACCAATCCTCCAATTACCAAGCTTTGATAAATTGTTCACCATTGAGCATGATGCTAGTGGGTTAGCAGTAGGAGGGGTGTTGAGTCAAGAAGGTAGGCCTATTTCCTTCTTGAGTGAGAAGGTGAATGAGGCTAAGAAGAAGTATTCTTCTTATGATTTGGAACTATATGCCTAAGTCCAATCGTTGAGGAAATTGAGGCACTATTTGTTGCCCAAGGAATTTGTGGTATTCATTGATAATCAGAACCTTAGCTACATTAATACACAAGAAATTATTAGCAATAGACATTTGAAGTGGATGGAATACTTGCGGGCATTCACTTTTACTATCAAACACAAGAAGGGTCAACTCAACAAGGTGGTAGATGCTTTGAGAAGGAGATTGTAAATAGTGCAAGAACTCCACTTGAATAGCATTGGGATTGAAAGTTGCAGAGATCTATAAAAATAAGATGAGGATTTTGGTGAGGCCTATAAAGTATGTGTTGATTTTGAGAATCATTTTCATAGCAAGTTCTCTGATTTTACTTTGCAGAATGGAGTGTTGTTCAAGGGAAATCAATTATGTGTCCCCAAAGGGGCAATGAGGATGAACCTCATCCAAGAGAAACATAATGGCTCTCTAAGTGGTCACTTTGGCAAGGAAAAGACCTTGGAATTGGTCCAAAGGTTCTACCATTGGCCAAAAATGGTGAAGGATGTCACCAAGTATGTGGAGTAGTGTGTTGTTTGCATGAAGGAAAAAGGAGGAATGAGTAATGCAGGGTTGTATCAGACTCTACCAGTCCCTAACAGGCCATGGGAGTGTGTAAGTATGGATTTTATTGTGGGATTACCCAAAACTAAACACGGGTATGATAGCATTTATGTAGTTGTTAATAGATTTAGTAAAATGGGACATTTCATTCCATGTAGAACTACTAATGATGCTAGCCACACAACTTATTTTTTTTCAAAGAAATAGTAAGGATTCATGGTCTTCCTTTGAGTATAGTCTATGATAGAAATGTGAAATTTATGAGTCATTTTTGGAGAACTTCATGGACAAGGCTGGGTGCTAACCTATCTTTTTGTTTAGCTTACCACCCTCAGACTGATGGTCAAACTAATGTGGTAAATAGTGTGTTCGATAACCTACTGAGGTGCCTAACTAAGGAATATGGGCAGACTTGGGACATGGTGATCCCTCAAGCAGAATATGCTTACAATGATAGCAAGAATAGAATGACTGGTAAAATCCCATTTGAGGTTGTTTATGGCATGCACCCTAGGGGTGTTTGTGAACTTAGGGATCTTGGTGGAATGGAGTAGAGAAGTGGCCAAGCAGAAGACTTCACCCACACCATGAAAGAGATACAAGACCAAGTGAAAAGGCAGATCCAAGATAGTCAACAAAAAATGAAGGCTAAGGTTGATACAAGGAGGAAGAATGTTCAGTTTGTAGTAGGGGACTATGTCATGGTCCACTTGAAAAAATAAAGGATTCAGAAGGGGGTACCTACCAAAATTCAGATGAAGAGGGTGGGACCTTACAAGATCTTGGAAAAATATGGAGCTAATGCATATAAGGTGGACCTACCATTAGATTTGAGTATCTCTTCAGTCTTTAATGTCCAAGACTTGATTCAGTTCAAAGGGAAGATGAATGAGATCCTCCAAATAGCTAGGGGGTCAGTACTGATGTGGGGGTTGTTTTCTTACCTCCTAAACCTGAGTTGGTGCCTGATAAAGTGTTAAATTCCTAGGTCAAGAAGACTACTTGACACAAAGTTTACATGGAGAACTTAATTCAGTGGAAGGATAGACTAGAGTCAGAGGCTTCTTGGATTGCTGAGGCAGACTTAAAAAAGGTGGTCATTTCAGAGGATCTCTTGTCCACAAAAGTGACATAGCTCTTCCTTTTTGAGGGAGTATGGTGTAGGAGCACCTAGGTAGGCTAGTGTAGAAATTTGACCTAGGGTTTTGCTCCTTCTTTGTTTTGGCTTGTACTGGTTCTAGCTAGACCACTAGTTGAATAAAGGGACCAAGAGTCCTAATGTGTGGATGTTTGTAGGAAGATAGGTCTTGATAGGTCCTTGGTGACCCTTAGGTCCATTTAGGTCCAATTAGGGAATTTTGGAATTTTGTGGAAAAATGAGCTGAGAGAATGACTAGAGGTCCTTTTTGATGTTTTTTCATCATAATTAGTGGATTGGAAAAGTTTGGATATGCTTTGACCAAGTTTGTCAATCAAACTCAAAAGTTGCCAAAAGTTATCAATGTTGTCATTGACAACATTGACAACTTTTATGTGAAGTTGAAATCTTCGATGAAATTGGTTGGTTAATTGTCTCAAACTAACCATTTAGTGTTTGGGTCATCTATATAAGACCATCCTTTGGATTTTCAAAGGGTTGGCAAGTTTGAGAAATTTAATGTATGGACTGTGCTAAGCAATACCAGTGATTGTATGTGTGGTTTAAGGTGATCGGATAGCATAATGGATTGAGAGTTCTTCTGTAAGATTTTTCTCATGTAATGTAGGTTATTTATGAAATTATTGTGGTGTTAGATTTGAATATTCAATATTTTTAAGTGGTTGTATAAAATCTTTCAAGTTTAGCCCAGTCGCTGGTTTGATTTGAGCATTGCTTGCAAATGGGGTCTTAGCTTTCTTTTCCACCATGGCTTTGTCCTGGTCTCTTGGATTGTGAAATTAGACTCCATGTAGATTGTGTACATAGTAGGATGGGCCCAGGAAGTGGTGGCAACTATTTTTAAGATGAGGCCCTAGGCAAGCCAGAGTGGCATTGCTAGGGATCATCAGTGATTACAGAGCTAGCTAGAGGGATTGAAAGCATCCATAGCTTCAATCAAAGAATGTGGGGAGGTAAGTGAGTCAAGGGAGGACCCCCAAAAAAGAGGAGGAGTTGGAAGGAGTTATTCTATTGACCAAGAAAGTTCATTTCTTGTGCAGACAACAAAGGAGGCCTAAAACCCTAAATTTTAGGCATGAAAGTAGGGAGGACTATACATAAACTTATGAGGGCTTAGACCTAGACAATCTCTAGTGTCTCTATAAAGGGTGTCTGGATCCTAATCCTATTTAGCACTTGTTAAGACATTTTCTGAAGATAATGTAGAAAAGGTGACCAAATAGGGCTAATTGCTTGTAGTCCTATTTTGGAGGTAATTGCATGGGTTCTTGGAGCTCGTTTGGGTTTTTGATGCAAAGTAAGTTTATAAAGGTTGAAATTGGTCCTATTAACACTCTTGAATACTGCCTTTCCAATTTGATGATTTTTGGAATCCATTTGGACCAGATTGTACAAATGGATCAAGGAAGACCAATTTGGGTCTAGCATAAGGTTTGCAAGGATTTGAGTTCTACTTTATTGGTGTTCACTAGTTGAAGGAATTAGGATCTTGTGATAAGATACCTAAGGAGCCTAGGGTTAGTGAAAGAACTCTAGTAGGCTAGTGAGTGACATAGGAGACCCTAGAAGAGGTCTAGAAGGAGAAAGACTAGTGCTACATCAAACACGATCTCCCTTACCATTGTAATTCTCAAGACAAGGCATATCGGCCTGCTGAGGGACAATAGCATGAATAATGTCTAGGGATAAAGGAATACACATGTCACATGTAGGAATGCTAAACTTGGAATGGGTTAAGGATGCAATTTGTTGTTGTAAAGATGACACTATTTTAGTAAAACTAATGATTGTTGAATCATTAGAAGAAATAGGTGGCAAAGAAATATTAGGAACACTAGGAAAAGTGTAGTAAGCGACAAGAATGGAAGACACAACCAGTGAAAAACTTGGAAACATAGTTGGAAAAGGATTGGAATAGGTAAAAGGAACACTATGGTAAGAAGGTTGTGAGGTAGGTATAGACGCCGATGGAAAAATCACAAGAATAGATGAAATGGGTAGAGATGTAGTCATTAAAGGAGGAGTATAAGTAGGAATGCTAGGTAAAAGAGCGGAAGAAGGTTCCCTACTAGTGACATGAGGAGTGAATCCTAGATCTTGAGCCTCTTGAGCTAAAGGTTTAACATTCAAATGCACAAGATTAGTGATATCACACAAGAGATTAACACCTTGATCACTATCATGAAGGACTTTCTTAAGAGCCTCTATAACTTAGATGGAATCTTGATTATGGTTTTCTTGAATAAGAAAATTTCCCATTTGATCAAGTTCTGTCGAAAGTTTTTGCACTTGTTCAGGAGTAACTCTTAAAGCATCATCCTCATCATGAGATGAGTGATAAGAGTTATTCTACATAGAAGGATTGGAATCATGAGTGGTCAAATTTTTATCCGGGATCCTCAGGAAAGGAGAGGAAGAATCAGGATCAAAGGAACCCATTATTCTAGGGTTTCTTCTAACGGGGATATTATAAGTATGACTAGAAGTAGTAAATCTCATGCACCAATGAAATGCAAATGAACTAATTTATGAAACACAAGATTTTGATTTTTAATTTTTTAAATGTAAATGCAAGAACATAAAATAAAGCTAATCTAATATGAATGAAATATCTAACATACAAATCTAACACTAAAAAGAAACAAAGAATTTTCTATCACGGGTTCACCAAAATGTAATAGATAAAAATGTGTTGATGTTGTTATATGTGTAAGGAAGATAAGATTTTCCTTCTAGCCTCAAATACATAAAGGACAGATCCAAATTGATTAACACCAAAGAAAGGTTCAATGCAAAAATGAATCAATCGATCGGAAATGAGAATAAAGAGGAAGACCTTAGATTCTATTTTATAGAAGAGAGTGTGTAATAGATTTGTGAAAATTAAAACTTTAATTGAAATGAATTGAAGACAAGTACTAACTTAAAAAATTCTACAGATCTAAAGAATACTATTTTTAGGTTTTTACATTGAGTTTCAAGAAAATATGCAACCGGATCTGGAACAGAAATGTAGAGACAAAGAAAACCCATAGATCTTTTTCTAATCTGGCTCAGTTTCAATTTTGAGCCAAAAATGAATGTCATCTTTGAACCAAAATTTCTAATTCTGACCAAGAATCTCTAATTTTGATGCTGAATAAAATGTTGATTCTGACCTAGAAATGAATGTCAACTTTGAACCAAAATTTTTATTCTGACCTAGAAACTCTAATTCTGACCCATATCAGAATGTCAATTCTGACCCAAAATCTCTAACAGAAAATATGTTTCCAGATCCTATTAGTTCCTTGAAAAGGGTCTCCAGATCTGCACTCCAATTCGATGTTCTGAACCTGTTCCTGACAGAAAAATTGTTTTTTTGTTGGGGGGACGGGTTTGCCTTGGTCGAACCCCAGTTTTAGAATTAACCTTAAAGTATAATTGAAACTGCATAAGTAAAACAAAGTAAATGAACAAATTCACCTTGCTTGTATAGAAACCCTTGTGGCGGATTCAAATCTGTGGATCCACAAGAATGTATACACCAAATGGATGTAGAATGTAGAATTTTGGATATCTCAAATCAATTTCTTGTAGATATTCAACACCAATCTTGAATGGATATTGGAATAGGAAGAGGCTTGGAGGAATATGTATGGAGAAATCTTCAATAAGAGGGCTCCATAGAGCTTGAATCCTTCAATGGATACCAATGGATCTCCTTGATGAATTGAATACTTGAATGTATTTGAGTGCTTGAATGGTTGATAGTAGATGCTTGCTTCAATAGAGAATGCATAGAGTTTGGATGGATGGAATTGCTTTTTGTGTCTTGGATGGTTAGTTGTCTTAGAGAAAATGAGAGAAGAAAGCTTCCTTATATATGAATCTAGGGCACAATCTTATAGAGAGGCTTACATAAGAGAATTAAATTCCAATTACACCTATATCCCTAGAAGTGGACCTATATTAAATATAATTTTAAGAGTTGTTTCTGTAATGACCGAAACAACCGACCCAGAAGTGGGAATTAAACCTTTCCGAAGCTTGACATCCGAAAATCCCAGAATCATGAAATCTGGACCTCAGGTCAGAATCAAGGTCAATTTTTACCTAGGTTAGGGTGAAGGTCAACCGTTACCTGGGTCAAGGTTTTGGTCGACCTTGACCCAGAAAGGTTGATTTTGACCCTAAGGCCAAAAGTCTCAATTTGCAGTTTAGGATGCCAGAAACAGGCCAGAGAAAAGTTTGAAATGGGGTAGAATAGGGGGAAAGATAGATCCAAGTCAAAGACCCATTCAAGGTGCTTGAAATGACCCCAAACCACTTACTCAGAAGGCTAAACTAGTCTAAAATGGAAGTGCTTCCATTTTCTGACTATACCGAAAGACAAAAGTTACATGACAACAATGAGTGATACAAAGCTTCCGCATATGCTACTAGAAGGTATCAGGTTTTTAGTACAGGAGATCTAGTGATGGTATATCTATGCAAGGAGAGGTTTCCTATTGGGACTTATCACAAATTGAAATATAAGAAAATTGGTCCCTCAAAGATTTTGAAGAAGAATAATGATAATGCTCATGAGGTCGAGCTCCCCAGTAGTTTTGATATTTCTCACGTGTTTAATATCTTTGATTTATATACTTTCCCTAGTGATTATGCCTCTGTTGAAACTAAGGATGAGGTGGATAGGACACACACTATCACCATAAATAAAAATAAAAGGTCACACAAATTCTATACAAGGAAAATCTTCAAACTTGCCAAGCTACCTACAACAGATATCTTGTGTAGTGAGAAGGGTTGGCACTAGAAGATAGCACCTAGATTACAGAATGGGATTTTAAGAATCTAGATGAGCCTAAATGGAAATAGTTTGTGAAATGCAACTTGCGGGAGCTGTGTTCTTTTCAAGCAGGGGAGAATGATACAGGAGCATCTGAGGGTCATAAATTTTGACTCGAATGTGGGTTTTGGCTAATATTTTATAGGGAGTTGTGTGATGAGGATTTATTTGGATTGCTGATGATCTCATCTCGATTGTTAACCATTTTGACTTTTTTTGGAGAATCGTAAATATCATCTTAGCCATCAAAATTGGCTTTTCATATTTTTTCCTATTTTTAGAAAGTTTTTTTTTTGTAATAAATCTGAAATCATGTTTCTAATTTTGTGGGTTAGTTGGAAATTCATCTTGCCTAAGTTGGGGGATTTTCTTGGGAAAAATCAGGATTTGTAGGATGGGTTTTGGAAATTACCAAAAATGGAAAAAAAAATTTGTCTTTTTTCCCAAAAATATGCCAAATATGGTAATTTTTGAAATTGTAATGAGGAGGAGTTTTTTGATTGTAGGGTAGAGTAAGTTGGAGAATTTTAATGAAGATTTTAGAGTTCTGCATTTTTGTGTTGTGTATTTTCTGATTTTCTGTTCTTGAAGGTTTTGGGTTACATCAGTGAATTCTATCAAATTATGTCAATACACTCACAACTCTTTGCAAGGTTGTTTCTTTATGTCATTGGGTCATTTCATGACATTCTTGAGGAGTTGATGTCATTAAAAATTTATTCAACCATTGAAACTTCTTAGGGACAATGTCATTAAATGTAGGACTAATTAGGTCTTTTACTATACTTGCTTTCTTTCCTCGATGAATTAAAATCCTCTATGATTATCATTGCTCAGATATTCATATTAACTCTCCATGGTTGCTATCCAACTATTGTATTGTGTTATCTAGTCCAACCCTGCAAGTTCTACACATTTGTTTCACTTTCTTCCCTAGTCGCACTATCGCCAAGCTTGCATAGGGAAAGAGCTCAAACTTTATGGTTGTCACTTCTCCTAAAAAAACCAAAAATATACTTATGTACAATGGATCCTCTTGATTTCCATCCAGGGACATTTTTCTCACCATGGATTCAAGAACTTTGAGGAGCCATATTTATTTACGGTCTAGAATTGGACCAGGAACTTACAACTTGCAAGAAGTTTTTCAAGAACTTACAAAATGAAGACAAAAGACTAAAATACCTCCAAACAGAGACTCTAAACACACATAAGAACTAAATACAACATAAAATATCAAGTTCAATCCATTAATGAGCTTCACTATACAAAAATTCTAAAATATCATTAAGAACACAGTCTGCTACTTCTCATTAACCAAAATTTCAAACAAAAGACTTCCAAAAAAAACACATCCATTGAAATCCACCATGAGATGATGGCTTCAAAGACATTAAATAGTCTTCCCCTTTTTATGCACAACCTTTTTAGCTAACCTAACTGTTGTTGTATGCTGAATGTGGACCTCTGAATTCAACGCAAACACAACATAGTCCTTACACAATCGCTTAATTCACAAAGACAAACATGAATTGTTTTCTCTGCAAATACGATTGAAGTGACCTGTTGCCTCCTAATTAGATGTGGATGTTGAGTTTTACCCTCAGAATGAGATCCAACAACCTGACCATTGCTAACATGGAGGATTTAAGAATGCAAGAAAATGAGAAATGCCATTATTCTATGAGAAATCTGCAACTAGTCTATGTAAAGAAAAACAATTAAACTAAGAATTGAATTGCACTAATCTAAGAATGATTTGTAGCTATTCTATGGAAGTAAAGATGCAATTAAACTAGCAAAGGAAAGTAAATGCTCTTAGTCTAGAATTGAAAGCTTGTAATCTATGAAAACTTGAGAACATCAAATTGAAAAGTTAGATATGAGAATGAATATCAAATAAAAACATATATCATTGATTCCAATTGAAATATTAGCCTAATTATGCAAATGAGCTTAAAAACATGAAATCAAATCAAATTGCCTATAGTATTGATGCTCTCCAAAAAAGTCCTCCTTCATGAAGAAAAAGAGGTCCAATTTATAGAAAACCATGGAAAGAGGATGAAGAGTTTCTTGAAAAGAAATAGTTGTCTCTTGATTCTCCAATTGAGACAAATAAGAAAAGATTATTTAAATAAAACAATGAATTATTGACACATAAGTTTCCTTTCACATGGAATTATGGAATTCCCTTTTTGAGCATAATTCATTCAATAATTAAATAATCTTTCAATTCCTTTTATGTGTATTAGCCAAAGGGGGTGGGATTGATTTAATTAAAAGCACTTAGGACTTTAGATTTAAATCAATTAATCATAGGGGTTTTAGCTAATAATCATTTGAGAATTTAGGAATTAAGTGTAATGTCAAATTTATGCAAATTTGGGTTTTCTGCATTTGAAACTCAGTCAATTAAAATTAATTAGGAGAAGAATTTGCCTAATAAAATAGGACTTTGAGGATAAGAACATGCACCAAAATTGATTTATTATTAGGTGCCAATTTTGGGGTGTTACATTTTTCCCCTCTTTGAATTGATGTGCGAGCAGTGCATTGATTCAAAGAATAGTTTGAAGTGAAGATCGAAATCAGGGTTAGATTGCCCCAATGTCCACTGAGAGCTGGTGAAGATTTAGGAATATCTTTAGAATCAGGGTTATATTGCCCCAATACGAAGGTAAGCCCTCCGAGATCTAGGTTAGATTGTCTAGATAACAGTTTAAAGAGTTTTTGAGAGTTATCTTCAGAACAAAGCGTAACTTTCAAGAATTAGGGTTAGATTGCCCCAATACCTATTGAGATTTCAAGAATCATCTCCAGAATGAAGCTTAGTCCCCCAATGTCTAGGTTAGATTTCCCAGACACTGGTTAGATTGATATCTTTCACAAGACTGTCCCTAGAATGAGGCTCAACCTTCAGGAATTAGGGTTAGATTGCCCCAATACCTGTCTCAAAAGATAATCAATTTAGGACTGTCTCCCAGAATGAAGCGTGATCCTTGAGGATCTGAGTTAGATTGCTCAGATACCTAGCAAGATAGATAACGAGATGTGAGATTCAAGATCATGGAATATCCAATTTTGACTGTAAGGTACAAAAAAATGAATATGCCCCAAGTGATGAGATGCCCCTAGCGACGAGGACTTTAGATTTAGACTGATTCAAGAATAATGCAAAAAGGTTCAATGATGCAATCATCCTACCCCCTCGGGAGTGAAATCGAAAGAAGACACATCATAAAGATGAGAGCGAGAAATCGCAGAAAAAGATAGATCAAGAGAGAGCATAATCATTTTAGAGCGATCAAGAGATTTGACCATAGTTGACCAGAATTGACTAGAGTTGACTTTGATGAAAAGATTGCAAAAACTGGGAAAATGAGGACTAGAGATAATCCTGACAAGAGTACCAATGTCAGAGAGTTGACTGCACAAACGTCTGATCACGTCAGTCCCATGATTTTTAAAACGTGATTTTGAGCTACTTAGGAGTGTCAAATTTTGATTTTGATCACAAAAATGGATCCAGAATGGTCCAATTAGCCAAGGGTGCAATTTTTGCGGAAAATGGAGCACTTTGAAAAATTAGGTCAAAGGCTATATAAGGCTCGGAGGGGTCATTTTCAAATCATTATTTACCTTTGACTTTAGAGATGGTAAGAGTTCCAGCTAACATTGAGAGCATTCCTATGCATATGCATCAATTTGAGCACACCTGACGACACAACTGACCAGCGGAGTATGACACACCTGTGAGTATTCATAACTCGATCTTGTATTTCTGCAAAAAATTTATCAGTTTTTAGCGTTAGTTGAATGTTTTTAGATTTTAAAACACATTTTTGCCAAGTGTCGCGCTAGGAAATAGTTTCCTCATGCTGGGCCTGATCGCCCTTTGCATGAGAAAACTATTTCCTCATTTGGTTTGGGGTTTCCATGTGCGGGCCCCTCACCAGAGCTCACATGGAGATTGTGTGTGAGACGCGTGAGATTCCTAGAATCTCATGTGAAGAGACATCCCGCTTTGCGTGAGCTAGAAAGGTCATGCGGTAAAAGAGTTTCCTCGCTCGAGAAAAGAGTTTTCTCGCATGGGAAATGGCAGAAAAAAAAAAAAAAAGTTAATTCCTTGTATCA
>MU223956.1:702895-732373 GCA_018584345.1 Thuja plicata | reverse complement strand
CCACAGTTCTGCCTACCATCCTCAAACAGATGGTCAGACAGAAGTTATCAACAGAGTGCTGGGAAACTTGCTTAGATGCTTAACAAAGGAGTATGGACAAGCCTGGGATCAAGTGTTACCATAGGCAAAATTTTCTTATAATGATAGTGTTAACATGACTACAGGGAAAAGCCCATTTCAGATTGTATATGGGATACATCCACGTGGAGTTTGTGAACTCAGAGAGTTAAAGGGACAGCAAGTGATAAGTGGACATGCTGATGACTTTGCACAGTCTGTGAAGGAGATACATGATCAAGTGAAGAGGAATCTGATTGAGGCAAATCAAAGATTAAAAGAGAAAGTAGATGAAGGAAGAAGAGAAGTCCAATTTCAGATTGGAGATATGGTAATGGTACATCTGAACAAAGCCAGATTATAGAAGGGGATTCTTGCTAAGTTGCAAATGAGGAGAATAGGTCCCTGCAAGATCTTGGAGAAATATGGGCAGAATGCCTATAAAGTTGAATTACCTAACAATTTGGATATGTCACCTATTTTTAATGTGCAGGATTTGATTCCATACAGAGGACCAGTGATACCTGAGACTACTCAAAAGATGGAAGTAGGAAAAGATGTTCAAGATATACAGGTGAAGAATAAGTCCAAGTTGCAAGCAGAGAAAATCTTGGATTCACGAGTTCAGAAGACAACCAGACGAAGGGTATACAGAGAATACCTAGTAAAATGGTTAGGGTTACCAGAAGCAGAAGTGACATGGATAGACGAAGACGACTGTAGAAAACAAGGAATTAGTTCAGCATTGTTGCCGACTAATTCAAACTAATTTCTCCTTCGCAGAGGGGGGAGTATGGTGCAGAGCACCCTAGGGTTTTAGCTCCAAAACCCTAGCAGTTTAACAGAGGTGGTCTGAGAGCAGATCACATCACGGTTAGCAGTTTTCTTTTATCTTCCTAAACACTAACAGCTTCATCTTCCTTAACTCCTAGCGCAACAGCGGGCCGATTACTTCACCCTTATAACACAGTCGCAAGGAGTTGGGTTGTTAAATTGAAACAGCTATGACAAGGTGATGACAATGTATCATGCAGTCGCATGTGATTAGCAGTTAAGTTCAAGACCAGTGCGACAACGTGATGATAAGGTATCGCAAGCTCGCGAGTTGATGGGCGGTTAGTGGAAGACGGCTGCGACAAGGCGATGATAGTGTATCGCACAGTCGGCAGTTTATCGGTGGTTAAGTCAATAAGTGTGCGAGTGAGTGACAAACAAGGCATCGCAGAGTCACAAGGTAACCAACAGTCAGTGTTTGAGTGTTGCGAGGATGCGATGAGGGCTCATCACAGAGTCACAAGGTAATCGGCGGCTAAGGAAAATATTTTGTGATGACGCGACAATGCTTATTGCATAGTCGCAAGGTGAACCAGGAGTTAAGCTATAAGGGTCGCGACAATGCGATGACAATCTATCGCCCAGTCGCAGGATGAGTAGCAGTTAGTATGAAATAGTTGCGATTACGCGACAAAGGCTTAGCGCACATTTGCAAGGTAACTGGCGGATAATGAAAAATAGCTGCGAGGATGTGACAAACAGTGCATCGCACAGTCACAAGATAACTGACAGCTCGATTCAAAGCATGGCAAGTGCGTGATAACGATGCATCACACAGTCACAGAACAAAAGGCAGCTCGTGTAAAAGTGTTGTGAGGGTGCGACTACAATGTATCGCGTACTCGCAGGGTCATCGTCAGCTCATCTCAAAGTGTTGCGAGAGTGCGACAACAAAATATCGCAAGGTTGTAGGGTTAAGGCATGCAGGGTTGTTATGACTCGCGACTATGCGATTAAAAATTTGGAGTAAGGTAAACGTCTAATCGAGTTGAGAAAGAGTTGAAAAGTTAGATACGACAAAAGAAAAGAGAGAATGCCACGAAGAAAAATGTTGTCCATGTCAACAACTATGCAGAGAATGAGAATGATGACAGTTGCAAGAGGAAGATGAAGAGCCAAGGTAGTTAGAATCCTCAGGCGGCTAGGTAACCTAAAAACGGTTACAAATCAAGAAGAGGCCGAATATATAATAGATGAAAAAAATTTGTAGAAGGGTTGTTGTTGGAGCACTAGAATGGTGAAGGCTAGCAGAAGAATTTTTCTATGTGTGTGAATTGTAACTTTCTGATTTTCAATAAAGAAGAGTTTTGGTGTGTTTTGTGTAGATTTGTGTTGTGTGCAGATTTCTGTAGAGTAGGATTTTGAATTCAGTTAAGCCTCATGGATTCTTTTTGAGTCTGATAATCCATCCTATGGAGTGTGACTTTCAAGAAGCATCCCTCATGTATTTGTATTCTATTTTTGTGTTTGTGACTGAGAAGTGGCTAGTCAGAATTGTAAACAAGTCCTAGGCGAGCTAAATGGTCCGGCTAGAGAACTTGTAGGAGAGAGAGATATAAGAAGAGAGGTACATGAATGACTTTATTCAGTCATGGAGAGCAAGATAAGGTAGAGAGTGAAGCATTTCGTTGGGCAGGAAACCTAAGAGAGAGGGAGTAGAGAAATCCTTCTAGTTAGGTTCTGTGAGTAACCCTAAGAGGCTCCAGTGTGAGTCTAGAGGATCCTGAAGTGAATAGGATCAAAGTGAGATTCCTAAGAGGGAGTAGGAATCTAGAAGAGGAAGGTGACCTCCCCATCAAACAGTCGAGGTATGAGATGCACCCAGCATGAGTCATCAGAAGTATGGCTAGAACAGTCGAGTAATGACTATCATGTCGCAAGGTACAAAACATAAGAAATGGAATGGAGACAAAGAGACAAGACACGTTTGAGTATGAATCAGTCATTTTACAACTTAGAACAACTAGTTTTAGTCCACAGACAATGAAGGAACAAGCATTCAAATCCAGAAAAGAGGTAGATAAAGCAGATATACAACTCAGTTTCAAGGTAAAGACCAGGTTTTGAGACAAAGTGAGAATTGTTCTCTAACAAGATATCCAGGCTTAGGATAGTTTTAAGATGATGTAATTCAGAAATCTCTGTTTCAAGGTGACAAGAATTCATTTAAAAACACAAAGTTTCAATCAGGTAATGACGCAAACAGTAGTCAAAAACAATTCCACCAAGGACAAAGCAACTTGGTAGAAACATGGGAGTCTTTGTTTGAATGATATAATGGATAGTTTAAGACTCAAGAATAAACACTCAATTATCCCTACAAAGAAAATTGGTTGAGAAGACAAAATTTGTGCCCCGTTGTCTTATGCGTATGCATTCACCTCACACAGCAGTGTCACCCTCGAAAGAGTGCCCATGTTTTTGGTGTTTCCAAGGACTAAGTATATATGTTCAAAGGTAACCCTTAAATAGGGGCCAACATCATATACCACTTCAAACATCCAGGTGCATACCTATGTCGAGAATCTAGGGGAGAGATTCTTCCCTCTCCCTGCACACAGATTATGCCTCCTTTCAGAGATGAACTGGGTAGGCATCTAACTAAGAGAGTGTTTAATAGGCTTCCATTCACAATAACCTCTGGTGCCTCTGATATAGAGATGGGGCCTCACGACCACACCAACAGTTGTAATTCACACACCCTTGCAAGCAAGGCTGGGAGCGGCGCTGCTCAGTATGACAAACAAGGCTTTCTCATGATGATAGTCGAAATCAATGAGAAAGAAGTTACTATGGCTTTGGAGTCTTTAGACTACAAAAAAGTAGACTTTATTAGAGTGAGGTGGAATCACCAGAAAAAGGTGTGTACTCACTTGGGTCATTCCTGGAGGTTCAACTTTCGGCAGGCCCTCTAAAGGTGACTCAACTTGGTTTGGATTCAAGGGTTTGATTTTCTGATTCTCTCAATGAGAGAAGAGCATACTTCTCTACCTTTGCACCTCACCCAAACACATCAAGCATGTTCATCACCGAGATAGTTTCACTCCACCAAATCCACAAGTCTTTGGGTTTCTGATTCTCTCAAAGAGAGAAGAGCATAATCCCCTAACAAGTAGAAGTGCTAAAGATTCACTTATCTTGACTTGCTTCCCCAAGTATCCTTTATGCTAGCAACATCTGGGTTTCGGGTTCATCCATGGGCATCACTTCCATGTAATGAAGAGCCTATTGCCCTACTTTGCTATGGGGATCCTTACAATATTTTAACAAAGCCCTACTTAGACTATGTGAATGAAAAATAGTAAATAAACATGACGTTTTAATAATGTCTTTCACTATCATCCTGCAAGTAAACCATTAGAACGTTTTAATCTCTGACAAGCGAACCTGCAAACCACTGTTATGCTGCAGCAGAAAACCAGAAATAGAAAAATCAGAGCAGAAACAGAAGTTAGAACAGATAAATAACAGATTGAAAATTTTGCATTTTACATTTTAAGTGCTTCGACGTGCATGAGAAAATTGTTTCTTTGTGCGAGAAAGTGCTAAAAAGAAAATCTTCGCACAGCTCAACGCAAAACTTTGCGCGGATTGAAGTAAAACTTCACGCGAGAATCCATACCAGTGCAGTACAGACGTACGATAGAGTCTGAAAAACACAGTCAACAAATTTAAAAATGAGGCCAGAAATTGATTTTTCTGCCCCACGGTGGGCGCCAAAATGTTGTATGCTGAATGTGGACCTCTGAATTCAACACAAACACAACATAGTCCTTAAACAATCACTTAATTCACAAAGACAGACATGAATTATTTTCTCTCCAAATACGATTGAAGAGACCTATTGCCTCCTAATTAGATGTGGATGTTGAGTTTTACCCTCAGAATGAGAGCCAACAACTTGACCATTTCTTACATGGAGGATTTAAGAATGCAAGAAAATGAGAAATGCCATTATTCTATGAGAAATCTGCAACTAGTCTATGTAAAGAAAAGCAATTAAACTAAGAACTGAATTGCACTAATCTAAGAATGATTTGCAGCTATTCTATGGAAGTAAAGATGCAATTAAACTAGCAAAGGAAAGTAAATGCTCTTAGTCTAGAATTGAAAGCTTGTAATCTATGAAAACTTGAGAACATCAAATTGAAAAGTTAGATATGAGAATGAATATAAAATAAAAGCATATATCATTGATTCCAATTGAAATATTAGCCTAATAATGCAAATGAGCTTAAAACCATGAAATCAAAGTAAATTACCTATAGTATTGATGCTCTCCCAAAAAGTCCTCCTTAATGAAGAAAAAGAGGTCCAATTTATAGAAAACCATGGAAACAGGATGAAGAGTTTCTTGAAAAGAAACAGTTGTCTGTTCATTCTCCAATTGAGACAAATAAGCAAAGATTATTTAAATAAAAGAATGAATTATTGACACATAAGTGTCCTTTCACATGGAATTATGGAATTCCCTTTTTGAGGATAATTCATTCAATAATTAAATAACCTTTCAATTCCTTTTATGTATATTAGCCAAAGGGGGTGGGATTGATTTAATTAAAATCACTTAGAACTTTAGATTTAAATCAATTAATCATAGGGTTTTAGCTAATAATCATTTGAGAATTTAGGAATTAAGTGTAATGTCAGATTTATGCAAATTTGGGTTTTCTGCGTTTGAAACTCAGTCAATTAAAATCAATTAGGAGAAGAATTTGCCTAATACAATAGGACTTTCAGGATAAGAACATGCACCAAAATTGATTGATTATTACGTGCCAATTTTGGGGTGTTACAACTGTCTGTTTAGAACAAAAGAAATTTTTTAGCAAGTGACAAGAAACAAGACATGTCGAGCACTTAGTACTTGCAGAGCAACATGACATGTTGACCAACTTAGTACATGCCAAGAAACTTAGTTCATGCTAAGAAATAGGACATTTTGAGCATTAGGAGATGTTGATCACTTTCTAAAGCTCCTTATGCCTTGGTTGGATTGCTAGAGGCCTACAAATAACCTCTTCAACACAAAAATTAACCTAGCAACACTCATCTAAAAAACTAGGGTGTCTATTCACCAAATTGACCCACATTTCCCTCTTAGGTCATTACAAGAGCGAATGAACAAACACCTTACAAAACCAATTTAAACAAATCCAAAATGTTCCTAAACCTTCTAATTTTCTTAAGCAACTAGGAAGGTGCACAAAAAAACCAAGAAGGGCCTTTAACCCTAGGTTTTCCTACACCAATATATATATATATATATATATATATATATACACACACACACACACACACACACACACACACACATGTATGTATATGTATATGTGTATATATATAGATGTATGTGTATGTATGCATATGTGTGTATGTATGTGTATATATATACACATACATATACATACATACACATACATCTATATATATATATACATATACATACATATATGGTATGTGCAAGATCATGGTATATCAAGCTACGACCTTAAGTGGCAATGAAAAATCAAAAAATAAGGGTTAGGCAACTTGACTTAAAAAGTTGAACATCTTATCAACCTTATGTGAAAAAGTTGTAACAACAAAATCTATAGAAAATTGAATGTAGATTCTAAAGTACTAGTCGTCGTCTGAAAAAAAAATAATCTAATTGTTCAATATTTAAGATTTCAATGTAGTAGTATAAAAATTTCAAGAAAAAGATGAAAAGTACATCTAGATATAAGTATTACCACCTTAATCACAATCAAATGATAATATATTTTCACAAGATTGTAGATATAAGTATTATACTCATGCCCAGATGTGACACATATTTTTTTCTGTAATTTTTTTCCAAATAAATAATTAATTATGAATTTTTCACTACAACTTATTCAAAATAAAAATACTCTCGTGTCTGACCACTTTAACTCATTCTAAACTTTACAAAAATGTCAAAATAACAAATTCTTATAGTAGGTGAAGCATAGAATGTGACACATGTTGTATATTTCAAAAAGGTTAAACCATTTGAAAGTTATAGTTGTTTTTCAATCATCTGTCAATTCGGACTTTAAAGATAACTCAATTAGAAAATAAGTAATAATTACTTACTAAACTCAAAATTTGACAGCAAGCATATTGATGGAAAGATGATAATGTCTTTAAGAAACACTTTTTGTTTCATCAATTTTGGGTTAAAAAAAGGTCGTCATCTACACGGTCGAAGTCCAGAGATCAGAGGAAATATGGTGAACATGTTGTTTGGGTTAAGCATCCAGGTTTTGCATTGCATAGCCAAAACCCAAAGAAAATATCAAGCTTAATCATATATCTTATATTATCATATATACAATAACTCCCATCCAAATTCAACTTTTTGATTTCAACGCTCTTTTCAGCTTTATGATTTAAGCACTCTTTTGAATTTTATAATTCAAGATGTTTTTCAATTCTCATTTTATATTTCTAGGTTATATGTTATAAATTTTTTTTTTAAATATTAATATTAGATGGTAATAGCATTAGTATTATATAATTATTTAAATATTACTAATGTATTATATAATTTTTTATTATATTATTATTATTATTATAATTATTATTTATTTCTCTAGTACATAATAGTATAATATTAGTATTAAATATTTATTAATATTTATATTATAACAATAATACCTAGGAGAGAGAGAGAGATTAATATTATAAAAGTAAAATTTATAATACTAATGAAAAGTAAAATAAACATTCAAAATAGGATTAAAATTAAATGTTTCAAGCCAAATTTGGGCGGTAGATATTGGATATTTGATGTTATTTGATATCCAATAAGCTTTATTGGTATCCAAAAGAAAAAATTGATTCTCTAGGTCCCTCAGTCTGAAACGTACATTTTTTGCAGAAAATATCACTGGAAATCAGTTGTGAAAGACAAAAAACACTTTTTCACCCTTTTTGTTAGAATCTCTATATTATCAAAGGTTTTTCCATCACCTTTTTAGTCTCATCATGGGGAGTAGTAGTCGTTGAAATCATAAACAAAAGAGGAATCTCACAAATTAAGAGATTGAAGTGTATAGAGAAATGGATAGGGTTGCCCATCAGAAGAAGAGACAAGGTATGTTATTTATTAATGACGATGTGGGCATAGGCCCACACTTAAATAAGGTTTCAAGTGAATAAGAACATGCATTTGAAATGATTTATGACAATAATATTGAAAATTAGAATGTAGGGATTGAAGATGAAAATGTAGGTTTTGAAAATGAACATGTGGGTTTTGAAAATGAACATGTAGATATGGAGAATGGAAGTGTGGACATGACAATGACAATCCACTTATTAAAAATGAAGGAATTGACAATGGTAGTGGTGCACAAGAACCAAATCAGTGTTACACATCTCCAAATTATATGAGAAATGAAGTCCCTTGGGAGGAAGAAAGACACACTTCAAATGTGAGACCTTCAAGAATAGAAAAATGGTTACTTAAAAGTGATGAGAACATAATGAGAAATTTTGATGGAAAGAGATCATAAAGAACCATTCGGTTGTGGGTTTCAAAAAAGTTTGATCATTTTTTCAGCCACAAGACATTGGTTGAGCAATGTCAAATATTTGTGCAGTTGTCAAAGATGTAGAAGATGAGACCTGTAGTATTCAAATTGAATATTAGTGTGAGAAAGAAAAAGGAGAGGAATGCTATTATTGTGAGAAATATTTTTAGTCAGCTCTCAATTCCATTGGGAAGACTTCCATATTGTGATAATAATCTTACCGATGGTGTGAAGGATCAAATTCAACTATTTTGGTAATCTAACTCAAGAGTTTCATCAAATGTGAAGGATGTCATGAACATTAGAATTGGCATTCGAGACCGCACCCCGCATTCAAAACATTATTTGAAGGTGATTCAAACAATGTTGTTCAAAATATTTTGTGAGACACATCCAACATTGCAAATATCACAAAGATCTTTTGAAGCATTCAAGACTTTTTTTTGTACTTCTTAAGATTCAAAATACTTGTTGTTGCAGATATCATGTGGATTTTTAAAGGCATCGTGAATTGTTACGATCCACTCATTGTACTTTGCATACTAGTGAAAAGTTGGAGGAGTGTGGTGCAAGTGCTCTTCCAAAATTATTAAGAGACTTGCTAGATCATTTTTATGTCCTAAAGATGATGGAATTTTCTTCTATAGATAATATTGCCTAAATGACATGTGCTTAGAGTGTGGTGGTCTAGTGAATATTGTTTGATGTTTTCATAAGGGCTACAAACACTATTTTGGAAAGACAGTTGTCCAAAAAAAGTATATGAAACCATGAAATATACATTGAAAAGTGGAGGTGAAGGATCTAGATGTGAGTTGGTTACAAAAGAAAGCAATGTAGCTGATTTTATTTCAGATTACATGAAGAATCTTTTTTACAAGTATGCAAGGCATAGTCACAAGTCTCAGTGGTTGGATCAACAATTCATGATTTGTAAGGACACTTTCCTGATTGGCCCTATTATTTAAGTCATTGAATTTACAGAGAACTATACATTGTAGCCCTAAAATGAGTTGCAAGCTCAATATTAGAATTCTATTCATGTTGCTATTTTTGTGAACATAATATATATACATTCCCCTGATAGTATAGAAGATGACCAAAAGATAATTAGAGAATACCAATTTTATATGAGTGATCATAGATCCCATTCTCATGAGTATGTCCAACATTGCTTTGAGAACTATTTTGAGTGGGGGAGGGAAAATGTATTTCTATGGATAGACATCTCAGTTGGTCAGATAATTGCAAAGGTCAATTAAAAAATGATCATATGTTTTATTGGTTATGTAGAATGCATGTAGAGAGAGGTGTACCTCATATTTGGAGTTTTTTTTATGCCAGTCATGGAAAAGGGGAGCATGATGGAGTAGTTGCAAGTTCAAAGAGAAATCTAGTTAAGGAGAAATTGAGTATTTAAAGTGCATAAATATTTGATGATCATTCTATTGTTGATTTATGTACTTCAGCATCATCACAAGGGGGACTCTTTATTCAACTGTGTGCAGATTATTTTGGTTGGTTGAGTTGGGCACAATTGGAGATAGGTTGGATTGTCAAACCGTGAAATATTTTTCAAAAATGCATTCATTTTGAAGCTCAGATGCTAGAACATGGACTATTGGGACACAAGAGTTGGCTTGTTCTTGTCTAAGGTGTCTTAAATGTGATTAGGATCAGTGTGATTCAAGTGAGTGGGTCAATACATGGGTTCGACATTACATAAATCCTTTATCTGTCACACTATGTATAATAAATAATGACATGGAATGTTCACTTGACTACGACCATCTCTCAGATCTTCTACATGCAAGAAATGTTTTTGCACTGGCTGGACCACAAGGGAATGATGACAGATCAAATAACTGGTTAGTACATTGTGTACGAGGAAAGCTAAAACTTGCACAATTGACGAAAGATGATGATATGTTCGCATATCCAATAACATCATAAGTTATTGCGAGAACCTGGTTGCACACATACATGATTAGAAATAATGGTATTCATGTGTTTGAAGACAATGAGAAGCACAAAACCATTCTCATGTATTTACGCCTCGTTATAGCAGCCAATGTTAAGTTGTTGAAATATAAAGAAAAATGAAAGACAAAGGAACTTTGGACTATTACTATTATTGATCATGAAGAGACATTTAATACCATCAAGCAATGAGGTGAGCCTTCATGCACATTTCAATAGGTAAGTGCAACTCACTGCAAGGTTTTGTTGATGACAATTATTCAATTGTGTATTTTCATTGATGTTTACACAAGTATAGTGATGTTTACACAAATGTCTAATCCTATCTGAGCATAGTGAGTGTCTTCTGAGCTCTCTCATGCATTGAATATGACCAAAGTTATTTTTAGTTCTAACTAAGTTCACCTAGGAATTATAGTGTTGGTCGGGTGTTATGTCATTCATGCATCTCATCACTTGAATAGTTGAAACTCTAAATGCATAGATAGGAAGTAAAGATCTTAATACCTTACTAACTACTATTTTGTCTTCAATTGTTCCATGAGCAGCTCTGATTGCACTAACACTTTTCTTGATTCTTTCAGTTAACTAAGGTGTAATCTACAAAGTGTGGCATAGTTGAATGACATTGGTTTCAAGGTAGAATTCATGAATGGTAAGGCCAAGCTCCTAGATGGTAGAGGAAACCTAGTTGGAACTGCCAAGAAAACTAAAGGTAATCTATTTTATCCTGATCTCAATGAAAGTTCAGGTTTTATTGCACAAGTAGACGAAAGATGGTTATGGCATAAAAGGTTGTGTCATGTGAACTTTGACAACCTGATCAACATAAGAAAGAACAAAAGAGTAAGAGGTATTCCTGTTATGAAGAAACCTGAACTAGCAATATGAAAACAATATCAAATTAGGACGATGGGCAAAACTAGCTTCAAGAGAAAGAATTACAATATAGAAGAAGTCTTGGAATTGGTGCATACTAACTTATGTGGACCAATTGGAACAACAAGTTACATAGGTGACAAGAACATAATTCTATTTGTTGATGATCATTTTAGAATGATGACTGTTATGTTTCTCAAAGAAAAAATTAGAAGCCTTTTCAGAAGTTCAAATGGTACCTAGCTAGAGTTGAAAAAGAAACATGAAAGAAACTTAAATGATTAAGATTTGACAGAGGAGGAGAGTTCATTTCTAATAAATTCAATGATTTCTGCAATGAAAGAGGAATCAAAAGATAGGTATCTACCCCAGGTACATCATAGTAGAATGGTATAGTATAAAGAAGGAATAGATCCATTATCGATTGTGCAAGAACCTTGATGATTGAGAAGGATGTTGCTACCAAATACTGGAAGGAAGTCATTAGCACATCAATTCACACCTTGAACCAAGTTCAACTGAATAAATGTACTGAGAAGACACCTTTTGAATTATGGTATGGCTATAAACCTCATGTTCATTATTTCAAAGTATTTGGAAGTAGATGCTACATCTTGAAGGAAACAAGAAATGGAAAAATTGATATAAAAGGTGATGAAGGTATATTCCTAGGCTACTACAGCAAAAACAAAGCATATAAATGTTTAAATATTACTACTGATAAATTCATAGAAAGTGTGCATGCAAAGGTCGATGAGTTTGCAGAGAGAAATGAAGAACATAGCAGTAAAGAGCCTGCAGACTACAAAAGCTTTGTGTATTATGAACCTGATACTATACGTAAGACAAAGGCAATGGTGATTGGACAAAAAGCATGTCAACCACTGAATTCATCAACACAAACCTTGTGGCAACTTGTACAACCAGTGATGCTAACTAAAGAAACCAAGTCACAAACAGAAGGAACCAAGTCTCAGACTGAAGAAACTAAGTCATAGACAAAGGCACGTGAGTCATAGATAGAGGTACCTAAGTCGTAGACCGATACACTTGATTCTCAGATAGTGGAAACTGAGTATCAAGCAGAAGAACAAGACAAAATATTTGAGCATGGTGAACATAGTGGAGGAAGCCCAGAATCAAAGAGGAAGGATCTTGTACTTACAAAATATGTTAGAAGGTATCATGCACCTGAACAAATAATTAGAGATCGAACAGAAGGTGTAATGATAAGGAGAAAAATAAAAGGTATATGTTTACTTAGTGAAATTGAACCTAGAATTGTTAAAGAGGCATTGAATGATGAGAACTTGATTAAAGAAATGAATGAAGAAATTGAGTAGATATAAAAGAACAAAACTTGGACTCTTGTACCTAGACCAAAAGGAAAGAATGTGATTTATACTAAGTGGGTTTTAAGAAACAAGATGAATAAGAAAGGTGAAGTTTCTCGAAACAAAGCTAGATTGGTATGTAAAGGATATGCTCAAGAAGAGGGTATTGATTATGGAGAAACTTTTACTCCTATTGCAAGAATTTAAGGAGTTAGAAATCTTCTAGCATATCTTGTACATAAAGGTTTCAAGGTATATCAAATGGATTTAAAATTTGCATTCTTGAAAGGGTAAATATATGGAGTTGTGTCCCACTTGAGGACCATTTGTGTTATTTTGGCTAGACCTGTTTTGGCCGAAACATGTTTGGCATACATACATGTCACACACACGGTGTCATGTGGTGTTGATGTGGCAGATGGTTTTTAGGTGAAACTAGTGTGGCCATAACAGGTTCGGCCAAAATAGTTTCGGCTGGAACCCTTAAAAATTATATATATGCTGAAATTGGGTTTGAGCGGCTCATTTGCACTGAGCGCCTTTCGAGAATTGCAGAGTAGAATAGGGGTACTTCGGCCGAAAATAGGTTGGTTTTTTTTTTAATGTTTTTTTAAATATTTTTAAGTTTTCTTTAGTTAAATTAATGTAGTTGCACTATTATTTGATGTTTTTTGTTTTAATTTTGTTATTTTTAATTTTAGAAAACAAACAATATTGTTTTATGTAGATTTAATGTTTTTTTTCAATTAATATTATATGTTAGTTACTTAGTTAATTAATTTAGTTTTATTACAATTTTTTTAAAACAATAGGAAAATATTAGAAAATAGTAGGAAAATGTTACAAAATAGTAGGAATGTGTTACAAAAAATTATGAAAATGTTATAATAGGAAAATGATACAAAACATTAGGAAAATGTTATTTAGTTAATTTATTTATGTTTATTACATATGTTTCAAAACATTAGGAAAATATTACAATACATAAAACCAACATGAAACTGAAACATAAATCAACATAAACTCTAACAAATTGACCCTAACATAAAACTGAAACATAAATCAAATTAAAAACTCTAACATTAACACTAACATGAAACCCTAACCATATTGAACCCTAACATGAACCCTAATAAAACCTTAGAAAAATGTTACAAAACATTAGGAAAATGAACTACAAGACATTAGTATTATGTAACGTTCATGTATTAAACATAAAATTGTACCCTAACATGTGAAACCCTAATATGAAACCAACATCTTGAACCCTAACATGAAACTGAAACATAAATTTTAACATAAACGTTAACATGAAGCCTAACATGAAACCCTGACCATATTGATCCCTAACATAAACCTAATATGAAACCAACAAATGAAACTGAAACATAAATCAACATAAACCTTAACATGCTAAATTGAATTGTTCTTTTGAACATACATGTATTCAAGTGTTTTTTTTAATCTATTTTATCTATCATGTGACATAAAATTAGCTAGAAACTAACATGAAACTGGAACATATTAACCAACATAAACTTTAACAATAAACAAATATATATGAACCCTCACCATGTAAATCTAATTTAAAATTAGGTCATTACACCCAATTGAGAAATTAACCATAAACATAAACCCTAACATGTTCAACCAACACATGAACCCTGACCTTCAACTAGAACGTGCTAGAAACCAACATGAATGGGCTAACCACAAACAAAATAATCCTAAACCTAATTGATAAATAAACCAAGTTGATCCCTAAACCTATACATGAAACATTATTCTACATTCAACTAGGCTATTTGTAAACCTATAGACAAAATTGATCCACAAGTCAAAACCTCTTTTTGTTAGAAAATAGATGCACATGTATGTATATATGATTTTAAATCATTTTTCTTCCAAATGTATATTCATTCAATTGTTTTCTAGCTTATTTAATTTTAAAACATGTGTTTAAAAATATAAGGTGTAATCTACTAAGTGTTGTACAGTTGAATGCCATTGGTTTCAAGGTAGAATTCAGTAATGGTAAGGCCAAGCTCCTAGATGGTAGAGGAAACCTAGTTGGAACTGCCAGGAAAACAAAAGGTAATCTATTTTATCTTGATCTCAATGAAATTTCATGTTTTATTTCACAAGGAGATGAAATATGGTTATGGCATAAAAGGTTGTGTCATGTGAACTTTGACAACCTGATCAACATAAGAAACAAAAAAAGAGTAAGAGGCATTCCTGCTCTGAAGAAACCTGAACTAACAATATGAAAACAATATCAAATTGAGATGATGGGGAAAACTAGCTTCAAGAGAAAGAATTACAATATAGAAGAAGTCTTGGAACTGGTGCATGCTAACTTATGTGGACCAATTGGAACAACAAGTTACACAGGTGAAAAGTACTTCATTCTATTTGTTGAAGATCATTCTAGAATGATGATTGTTATGTTTCTCAAAGAAAAAATCAGAAGCCTTTTTAGAAGTTCAAATGGTACCTAGCTAGAGTTGACTTTGACAATTATTCTCCTAATTCTAGTAATATTGAGTCAACATTCAAAGCTAAATTAAACCTTTTAAATATGAAACGAAAACAAATTGACAATGATAGTTATGATGATTCTGATGATGAGCATATGGAAATCATTGAAGCATTACTTGCAAGGAGAGCTGAAAAAAGTAAAGGAAAATACAAAGGAAGAATACCATTGATTTGATTTTCATGTGATGAGGTTGGTCACATTGCCGCTAAATGTCCGAACAAGGAAGACAAAGGTTAGAAAAAGTTCAACAAGTATAAAGGCAAGAAAGATTACAAAATCTACAAAGGATACAAGGACAAAGGTAAGATTCTTGTTATATTTCTAAAGATTATGATAGTGATGAAGATGAAGATGAAATGGTTTACATTGCTATTAAGGATGTGTCAGATAGTGAAGATAATGAAAATGAAACACTATACTCTCATATTAGCAAGAATGACACCTGGATAATTGATAGTGGTTTTTCTCACCACACGACTGGTGATAAAACCAAATTTGAACATCTTGAACACTATGATGGTGGAAGCATTAGTTCTGGGAATGATGAACGCTGCTATCTAAAAGGTAAAGGTTATATTGATCTTACTGAAGGAATCAAATATTATAATGCTTATTGGTTTGAAGGACTAAGGTGTAATCTACTAAGTGTGGCACAGCTAAATGACATTGGTTTCAAGGTAGAATTCATGAACGGTAAGGCCAAGCTCGAAGATGGTAGAGGAAACCTAGTTGGAACTGCTAGGAAAACAAAAGGTAATCTAATTTATCTTGATCTCAATGAAAGATCATGTTTTATTGCACAAGTAGATGAAAGATGGTTATGGCATAAAAGGTTGTGTCATGTGAACTTTGACAACCTAATCAACATAAGCAAGAACAAAAGAGTAAGAGGTATTCCTATTCTGAAGAAACCTGAACTAGCAATATAAAAACAATATCAAATTGGGAAGATGGGAAAAACTAGCTTCAAGAGAAAGAATTACAATATAGAAAAAGGTCTTGGAATTGGTGCATACTAACTTATGTGGAGAAATTGGAAAAAGAAGTTACACAGGTGACAAGTACTTCATTCTATTTGTTGATAATCATTCTAGAATGATGACTATTATGTTTCTCAAAGAAAAAATTAGAAGCCATTTCATAAGTTCAAATGGTACCTAGATAGAGTTGAAAAAGAAACATGAAGGAAACTTAAATGCTTAAGATTTGACAGAGGAGGAGAGTTCATTTGTAATAAATTCAATGATTTATGCAATGAAAGAGGAATCAAAAGATAGGTATCTACCCCAGGTAAATCATAGCAGAATGGTATAGCAGAAAGAAGGAACATATCCATTATGGATTGTGCAAGAACCTTGATGATTGAGAAGGATGTTGCTACCAAATACTGGAAGAAAGCCATTAGCATATCAATTCACACCTGGAACTAAGTTCAACTGAAGAAAGGTACTGAGAAGACACCTTTTGAATTATGGTATGGCTATAAACCTAACGTTCGTTATTTCAAAGTATTTGGAAGTAGATGATACATCTTGAAGGAAACAAGAAATGGAAAAATTGATGTAAAAGTTGATGAAGGAATATTCCTAGGCTACTCCAGAAAAACCAAAGCATATAAATGTTTAAATATTACTACTCATAAAGTCATAGAAAGTGCGCATGTAAAGTTCGATGAGTTTATAGAGAGAAATGAAGAACATTGCAGTAAAGATCCTGCAGACTACAAAATCTTTATGTATTATGAACCTGATATTATATGTAACACAAAGGCAATGGTGATTGGATAGCAAGCATGTCAACCACTGAATTCATTGACACAAATCTTGTTGCAACCTATACAACCAGTGATGCTAAATAAAGAAACCGAGTCACAAACAGAGGGAACCATGTCTCAGACTGAAGAAATTGAGTCGCAGAGAGAGGCACCTAAGTCATAGATAGAGGTACCTGAGTCACAGACCGATACACCTAATTCTCAGACAGTGGAACCTGAGTATTAGACAGAAGAACAAGACAAAATATTTGACCATGGTGAACATAGTGGAGCAAGCCCAGAATCAAAGAGGAAGGATCTTGTACTTCCAAAATCTGTTAGAAGGCATCATGCACCTGAAAAAATAATTGGAGATCGGACAGAAGGTGTAATGATAAGGAGAAACATAAAAGGTACATGTTTACTTAGTGAAATTGAAACTAGAACTGTTAAATATGCATTGAATGATGAGAACTTGATTGAAGCAATGAATGAAGAAATTAAGCATATAGAAAGAAAAATACCTAGACTCTTGTACCTAGACCAAAAGGAAAGAATGTGATTTATACTAAGTGGGTTTTCAGAAACAAGATGAATGAGAAAGGTGAAGTTTCTAGAAACAAAGATAGATTGGTATGTAAAGGATATTCTCAAGAAGAGGGTATTGATTATGGAGAAAAATTTTCTCCTATCGCAAGACTTTAAGGAGTCAGAACACTTCTAGCATATCTTGCACATAAAGGATTTAAGGTATATCAAATGGATGTAAAATTTCCATTCTTGAATAGGTAAACGTACAGAGCTGTGTCACTCTTGAGGACCATTTGGGTTATTTTAGTTGGACCTGTTTCTACCGGAACATGTCCAGCTGTACATCCGTGGCACACGCGCTGTGCCATGTGGTGTCGATGTGGCAGATGGTTTTTAGCCAAAACTAGTCTGACCGTAACAGGTTTGACCGAAACAGTTTCATCTAGAACCCTTAAAAATTATATATAGGCCAAAATTGGGTTTGAGTAGCTCATTTGCACTGACTGCCTTTCAAGAATTGTAGAGTGGAATAGGGGTACTTCGGCTGAAAATAGGTTGGTTTTTTTTTTTTACTTCTTTTTTTAAAATGTTTTTAAGTTTTCTTTAGTTCTGATTAAGTAAAAAAAGGTTTTACAAGGACCCGAAACCTTTACAAAAAACCAAAGAGTTCAGCAGGTTTTACAAGGACCTGCAACCTAGAATATAAAGATACATAGTTTTAAAAGCATAAACAGCTATGCCAAAGCAACAAAACAGAAAAGAACAGCAAAACAACATTTCAAACATAAAAAAGTCCCAAAGTAACAACAGGAGACAGCAGGGACAGCAAAAAAACTCAACCAGGAGCGCAAAAAGAATAGTTACATCTCTTTAACCATCTCCTCAGCTTCAAGGACCATTATTTGCATGTTATTAACTGAAGTTTTCAGCTCCTCTGTTTCTTTGTCCTCCTTAGGGCTCTTTTTCTTCGCACTGGCTCTGGTACGCGATCCCGGTCCTGTCTTCTCCACAATGCTGCTGTCTTTTTCCTTATTGATCATTTCCAGTTTATCCATGAGGATTTGAGCATGACCACAGTATGCTTTCAAGCTTATGAGACATTGTTCCCCTATTTTCTTAACAGATGTCTCCAGTCTTTTAACTTTTTTGTCCAAACTCTTAATATCATCATCCCTGTTGTCCTTTTCCATCTTGTCTTTAATTTGATTTATTTTTTTTTCCATGTTTTCCACCTTGTTGGCATACTTAGCCCGAGCTTCCGAATTGCCAACAACATCTCTCATTTCCTTCAGACATTCAGCCACTGGTTTATCCCCTATCCCCATTCTATTAAGAATTTTCATATCCTCCTGAGTTTTCTCAACTTGATTTTTTAAAATAACCTGATCACTATACATGATATTAATTAATCCAAAAAAATCATCGATAATACCTTTAGTGTTTTTCTTAGCATGATCTCCTTTTTTCAGATTATCAGGATATTCGATGAACCCAGAATCCCCATCTTTATTTTGGTCCATAAAATCATCCTCCTTCTGAGTGTCAATTTTCAGCTCCCTTGTTTTGACCACTGTGTCTTCTTTTTCGTTATCTCTGTTATCTTTTTCCTTCCTCTTCCTCTTATCAGGGGTTTTGTCTTCCTCATCAGAGGTAAGAACAATTCTTTTCCTACTAGTGTTATAATTTCTGCGGGTCTCTTTCCCCTCACCTCTCTTCCTTTTTTAATCCTCATTTTTAGTTGTTTCATTCTCTGTCTCAGTTTCAGAATCCTCCATCATGGAATTCCTCTGTTTTTTCTTTTTATTAACAACCCCCATATCGATCGCAGTCTCCGAGTCAGAAGTCTGTGTTTTCTTTTGGGTTTTAACTTTACCCTTTTGTTTTCTACTATCTATCTCCCATTCCTCATCACTTTCCTCTATTTTTGACCCTTCATGGCTATTTTTCTTCTTCTTTTTAGGATTACCCCTTTTCTTATTTTTTGGAGTAGAGAAACCTTTTTCCTCTCCTTCACTTTCCGTATTTTCTTCAAACATGCTATCTTCCTCCTCCCCTTATGTTTCCTCTGTGTCTTTTATTTTCTTCTTCTCCACAGACCTAGCCAGTTTTTTAGCTTTCATCACCTCATAGACAAGCAACATGAGTCCCTGGTGTGAAGCATGGTCCCCCTTGGGATCTTTCTGAAAACTTGTGATAGTAGCTTCTAACGAGCTAAGCAAATAGTAAGGTAGACTAATTTTCACCTTATGTCTAAAGTGATTTAACAGCATAAAATGATGCCCTGTCGCTCTAGTGAACCTACCATCCAGAGTTATATAGCTAATGAGGACATACATAACATACCTCCAAGGCTTGGAAATGCATTTAGGGTTGTGGTAAGAGGTGTCAATCTTCACCAATCTGTTCCTCTCTTTCTCATTAGCCGGAAAAGTCTCCCAAGCTTTATCAGATATCAACCTGTCTCGGTAAAACTTGAGCCCCTCTGTTCCCATTCCCGTGGCTTCAGCGACAATATCCTCTGTAACTTCCATATATTCATCGTCCACTAAAATCTTCCCCTCCTTCCAAGTTTTCTAAAAAATCCTTGTAATATTTGGATTTCCCCCATGCAATCGCTCCAAATAAACAGCAAGGCCACCTTCTTTCAGAATCCTCCACACCTCCTCATTCTTTTTCCACTTGCTACAGCTAACTGGTTCAATACACTTCTTGTTACCTCCCATTTTTTCTCTGCAATTTCTATAAATTTTGTTCTTAACTCTACGGGTAATGCCAAAAACTTCTTTTCGAGAACAGAAAATGACCCATAAAATGTGCCATCTCCAACTTGAAATTATTGCCTTATACTGCCGCCTTTGATGGCCATAATGACACCTTACCTGAATATTATTGATTTTAAAATAACTTTCCAATTAATGTAAAATTAATGTAGTTGCACTATTATTTGATGTTTTTTGTTTTAATCTTGTTATTTTTAATTTTAGAAAATATATAATATTTTTTTATGTAGATTTAATGTTTTTTTAATTAATATTATATGTTAGTTACTTAGTTAATTAATTTAGTTTTATTACAAATTTTTTAAAACAATAGGAGAATATTAGAAAACAGTAGGAAAATGTTACAAAATAGTAGGAATGTGTTACAAAAAATTACGAAAATGTTATAATAGGAAAATGCTACAAAACATTAGGAAAATGTTTTTTAGTTAATTTATTTATTTTTATTACATATGTTTCAAAACATTAGGAAAATTTTACAATACATAAAACCAACATGAAACTGAAACATAAATCAATATAAACTCTAACAAATTAACCCTAACATATAACTGAAACATAAATCAACTTAAAAACTCTAACATTAACCATAAAATGAAACCTTAACCATATTGAACCCTAACATGAACCCTAAGAAAACCTTACAAAAATGTTACAAAACATTACGAAAATGAACTACAAGACATTATTATTGTGTAACATTCATGTATTAAACATACCATTATACCTTAACATGTGAAACCCTAATATGAAACCAACATCTTGAACCCTAACATGAAACTAAAACATGAATTTTAACATAAACTTTAACGTGAACCCTAACATGAAACCTTGACCATATTGATCCCAAACAGAAACCTAATATGAAACCAACACATGAAACTGAAACATAAATCAATATAAACCTTAACATGCTAAATTAAATTTTTCTTTCGAACATACATGTATTCAAGTGTTTTTTTTTAATCTATTTTATCTATCATGTGACATAGCATTATCTAGAAACTAACATGAAACTGGACCATATTAACCAACATAAACCCTAACAATAAACAAACATATATGAACCATCACCATGTAAAACTAATTTAAAATTAGATCCTTACACCCAATTGAGAAATTAACCATAAACATAAACCCTAACATGTTCAACCAACACATGAACCCTAACCTTCAACTAGAACATGCTAGAAACCAACATGAAAAGGCTAACCACTAACAAATTAATCCTAAACCTAATTGATAAATAAACCAATTTGATCCCTAAACCTAGACCTCAAACATTATTCTATATTCAACTAGGCTAGTTGAAAACCTACAGACAAAATTGATCCATAAGTGAAAACCTCTTTTCGTTAGAAAATAGATGCACATGTATGTATATATGATTTTAAATAATTTTTCTTTCAAATGTATATGCATTCAATTATTTTCTAGTTTATTTATTTGTAACATATGTGTTTAAAAATATATAGTTAAATTAGAATTGGACCATGTACATGTGCAGCTTGATCTAGACATATATTCTTCTTTATACATTCGAGCATATACATCTATTTTTTCTATTACATGGCATCGGGTAGAGGGACATCGCTTGTAGATTTTGGAGATACCAATATACATGGGGGTCATAGTTCCCACTCTTATCATAGATCGACTGATTCTAGAGAGGGCAAGGAGGATTTATTTGCCAATACAATAGCTCGATTGACACAAGCTATTGAGGTTCTTGATCACGGTATCCAATCATCCACCACCCTCCCTAATAGGGATAGGGTGAAGGTCATTAGACATGACTTGGTTTGTATGATTGACAAAGTTCAATCATACAACCCTTATGATAGTATATCTATTGATACATTCTATACTTCTCTCTCCCACAACATTACTAGCATTGTGAAGTATAGACAGACTGATTCAGAGGTCTCCACCGCTATGGTGAACACCATGTTTCCTTTTTATTGAGAGAGAGTGCAAGTCATAGGTTATATGACTACTCGGTGTGAGGATGACCTTGTTGGACTATTTATATATCCTCGATGGTTGGCTTCTCATCATAGGTGGCCTTAGAAGGATGAGCTTCCACTATATTTCTGCAAACAATTGTTTGTAGAATTTCATTTGCATTATGATGTTGAGTACACAAATTTTCCCGGTCATGCTGGGAAGGGGATGGGGATATTATCAGATAGATTCAGAGGGACTAATGCCCCAATTCCCTCTAATAAGTGGGCAACAGTGGGTTCAAACCTTTTGGTTGTACTAAAAGGTTTGGAAATGGTAGCTACAGGATAGACTGTAGCTGGTCATAGTATCAGGACAGATGTATTTTCTAGTATCGCGAGTATCGTGACACAGGTTCATGAGATGTCATTTGATCATTTAGGGAGATACATGTTGAATTCCCATTCTGGCATTCCTCTACCTACAAAAGCTGCATCCTCTACTGATGATCCATACCGTATAGTAGATATATCATCTCCCTTTGAGGTTGTAGCTATATCAAATTAGGACCAGTTGTATTGTACGAGCTCATATTTAGCCAGTGACCTACTTTGCACATATTAGGCTATACAAATTATTGGTGGGGTTCCTCTCAAGGATGTCCCATTATTTATCCTGACCATTCTCAGTAGATCTACTGGATTAGGTTCTTAGGGTGCGCAGAGATAGGAGGATATTCCTGCACCACCTACAACTCCTTAGCAGACTACAGTTGGTGAGGATGCAGCTCACTAGTCTACCCAGGCCACTTCATCATGTCCAGTTCATCAATTTTTTTCCAGCTTGCTTACAGATGACCAGATTGATCCCTTTCATTGGTCCTTAAATGATTTAGACTTACATGATTCAGAGTTGAGCAATATCGGGATAGCATTACATGCTGCTACGGTATATATTTATGTAAATTTTGATGTATTTATAAACTTACACATGTAAATGACATAAATAATTTGAATTAAAATTTTGATATATACACACACACACACACACACACACACACACATGTTCTCCAGAGTATCCTGGACCATGTTGAGCATGGATATGGAGATTTACAGACTCCTGGCGATCCTGTGCATCATGACAGACAGGTAAATTTACATGTTTTTTCAAACATAATTTTTCTAGGATCATAAGTATTTAGTTTATTATACATGAGTGTATGCATGACACATATATTCCTTTTATTGCACATAGAGATCAAGAGGATGTGGACCATCATCAGGTCATAGATCAAGACATGGTCCTAGTTGAGAAAATATGCTACTTTACATATTTCATTGCTCACAGATATATTGTAGACATATCATCTACGTGTTATTTCAGACCTATACATTTTCATGTTATATGTTGGTATGTTATTTTAGACATTACATATATACATGTTCATTTTCATCATTTCATATATGTATGTATGTTATACATGTGAATGAGTTATTTCATATTTTAGACATTACATATATACATGTTCATTTTCATCATTTCATATATGTATGTATGTTATACATGTGAATGAGTTATTTTATATTTTAAACATTACATATATACATGTTCTGTTTCATCATTTCATATATGTATTTATGTTAAATACATGTTCAAATGAATTATGTCATATTTTAGACATTAAATATATACATGTTCATTTTAGTCATTTCATATAAGTATGCATGTTAAATACATGTGAATGAGTTAAATACATGTTACTTTTAAACATTTCATATACGAATGAGTTATTTCATATTTTAGAGTTATTTTTATGTAAGTAACTAGGCTATTCAATTAACTAATCTATTCAATTTGTCATGTAAGTAATTTAAAGTAATTTAAAAGGGACTGTCTCAAGTGGATGTCTTAAGGGGAGGTATAAAAACATACACATTAACACATAAATCTATAGCAACATACATAAAAGAAATATAATAAACGAATTGAACCATCAAAATACAATTAACTAATCTATTCAATTTGTCATGTAAGTAATTTAAAATAATCTAAAAGGGATGTCTTAAGGGGATGTCTTAAGGGGGGGTATAAAAACATATACATTAACACATAAATCTATAATAACATACATATTTAAGAAATATAATAAGTTAATTGAACTATCAAAATACAATTAACTAATCTAATCAATTTGTCATGTAAGTAATTAAAAATAATCTAAAAGGGGATGTCTTAAGGGGAGGTATAAAAACATACACATTAACACATAAATCTATAATAACATACATAAAATTAATATGATAAACGAATCGAACCATCAAAATACAATTAACTAATCTATTCAATTTTTCATGTAAGTAATTTAAAATAATCTAAAAGGGGATGTCTTAAGGGGATGACTTAAGGGGGGGTATAAAAACATACACATTAACACATAAATCTATAATAACACACATATTTAAGCAATATAATAAATGAATTAAACCATCAAAATAAAATTAACTAATCTAGTCAATTTGTCATGTAAGTAATTTAAAATAATCTAAAAGGGGATGTCTTAAGGGGAGGTATCAAAGCATACACATTAACACATAAATATATAATAACATACATTAAAGATATATATTAAATCCATTGAACCATCAAAATATACATTATAATTAATACACAATATACCAAGCATGCATAACTATATAGTTCAAATTGTAGAGTTCAATAACATATATCCAATATCCAATACACTAAGTTAGAGTTCAAATTGTAGAGTTCAAATATGAAAGTACGAGAGCTACAAAAAGAATTTTATCCTAAAGCTCCTAATACATATAGTCTGGATCCTCTCTGTCTTTTATTATCTCCAAAAAAAATTTCATGTTCTTCAATAGGAAACCTCCACTTTTGATTGCCACATCCTCTTTTTTGCAATGTCTCAAATTTCAACTTTGTTGCTATAACCAAGTGACTGTAATGTAGAATTTTTTTACCAGACATATATTCAATAAGTTGAAAACCATTTCTATCTATCTTTACTTGCTGATAATATGTTCCTTCAAATAAAAACTGAACCAGTCAGATATGATTGTCCATCACCATCTACAATTTCTTCTGGCAATTTGTATTTTGCTTTCATGCATCTTAATAGATAATAATCTACACTTTCAGCATTTTCAAGATCCGCAACCACAACAAAAATATCACCTAGATACAAATGTAGATTAGATATTAAATTCAAATCAAAATTATAATAAATTAAATTTAAATAAAAGATCATGTACATGTGCACGCACCTATAACAACCAAAGCAGAAACACACTCATAATCAGCTAAATATATAGGATCATGAATGTTTATTTCAATGTCGTCATCTTCATAAGGAGGCATTCATATTAACTCCTTCATATTCCATTGTGAAACATATCCATTTACAATATTCTTGCATTGACTCATTGGATTGTCCTCAACGCAGTCAACATTGAAACGTTATTTTTCTCTTACTTGAATCAATAAATCCTTGTGGTGTCCAGTAGTCATCAATTGATGTAAACTTCTAATACCAACAATCCTTTGACAATTGTAGGGACCAGATCGGTCTATATCTTTTACAAATATGAAATGAAAGTTGTACATATTTAAATCAACAATTATGATAACATAAATGAACACGAAATTAAATTTTAATTTAGATTTTTCCTACAAACTATAAATTACCTTTCACTTCCCAAAAAGAAAGTTTTTCATATTTGGTGTCTGGAATAGAAAAATGATTTTTACACCCTTCAACAATTTTCTTTGAATTCTCTATCATGTTACATGTAAATTTCTAAACTATCAGTTTAAAGTTCAAATACATTTAAGTTTAAATTATAGTATTTGAAATATATATATACATTCACATCATTTGTACCTGCAAGTTCATTTTGGTGAAGTGCACATCTCACACATGCTCCTGGTCCATCGTGCTCTCCTTTTCCATGACCACTTTCAAAGAAGTTCCACAGAAACTTAACATTGCATCTAGCATGTTGCATAGCTAGCCAATTAAAGGCTTTTGCAGATTTAAATTGTCCTACAAAATTAAGTTGTTACATATGCAAGATTATGATCACATAATAATTTAACAAGTACTCAATGAGAATCTGAAAATGAATTGAAGTGCATACACTTACCTGCACAACCATCAGACCAAATCCAGTGTTGTGAAGCTTTTATCCTTTGACTCACAATATCTTCAAAATACATTGAAAAATAATGAGCCACATAGCTCATATCATGAACCTTATCATCACTGATATAGAAATGAGCCTCCTTGATGATAATGCATTCATTTAGATTGGTACTTTCTACCTCATCCAAATCAGATTGTGCATTTCTATAGGTCACTTCCACAAAAATTACAACTTGGTCAGAAAGATAATATTGAGCTTGAAGCTCTGATTAAGGGGAGAATGTATAGTTCTCAAATAAATCTACAACTGAAAGAATACAACCAGGTGGAAAACATTTTTTTGAATCACAAAATGGTTTAGCTTTCCATCTTGCACCATGATAATGCTGGATATATGGATAAATCATAGTATGGAACCTGGTCATAAACTCAAGGTAGGGCAATTCACTCTCTTTCAATACATTTTTTTGGAGTCATCTCCGCTCTTAGTTCGGTATATTTCATATTCAAATCTCTTCCACAAAACTTGCATTGCAATATTAATATTCTCAATTTGCAATGGAAATTTATGTAAATCTCCACAATCACTGCATGCAGTCTCTATACATTGTACTTTGAACTCATCTAAATCTTCTGATTTCTCACATAAAATAGACTTCACAAATTATGTTGTACTTCTAGGGATGAGCATATTTGAATTAAGTATTGCCATAACATTTTTATAATATTGCAAATATAGATCAAACTCAACATGATTTTGGCAACAACAAGTTTTATGTACCTTATTTATGCGTACAAAGCAAGGGTACAGTATCTCAAACATTATTTGACATATTCTCACATCTGAAAATTCTTGTTTGAATGCTTTAAACAATTCACTTTGTGTTGTATCTATAAAATATTTTGGATGTGAAATTTTTATACTTGTCTCTTCATCTTACATCTGTATAGTATCCCTTTTATTAGAAGAAACATGGGAGTGAGCGATCCAATATTCAATGACCTATCGTTTTACATCTTCAAAAATTTTGTCTTTTCGAAGAAGTCTACAAATATTAACCCAATTCTTTTGAATATTTTCATCTAACATATTTATATTCCTGATATATCTTTAAACACTTCTTCTAAATACATTCAGTAAATCAGAAATTTCATGTACCTAATTTCTCTATGTCAACCTCCTACTAGATAAAGTAGTCATCAATGCTCTATGTGCAACACTTAAATCAACTCCTCTACTTGAGTTGTTAATGTCCTTCAATACATCCTGCAAATTTTTAATTATTGTTTGATTTACATTGTCTTCTAAGTTTTTCTTGTTATCAACACCTACCAACTCCAAAATAGGAGTCATTTCTTTTTTTATGAATAACCTAGCAAATAATTATGTTTTTCCAATCAGAGTTTTATTTTGAAAATATTAATCCTGAATTTTTTTGCATTGTTTTTTATTGTGCTTTCAGGTACCAATTCGTCAGATGAAAATTGACTGAAAAATGAATCGTCATGCATCTCCATCAAATTGCCCATGTCAAAAGATGTATTTCCATCAATTGGTTTCCCTACTTGAATTAGATCTTCTTGGACTTCAACAAGTTCATCTTCATTACGTTTTGTATGAACTTTCATTTTGTCATCCCTTATTCGATCATATTTTCTTGTTTTGTTTCTTTTATTCGCCATTACACAATTTGTTTAAATTGAGAGCCTTGATTCACCCGCATACACATAACCATATATAATTGATAAAAAAATCAAAAAATAATATTGATAAGTTCATAATTTAATATTCAACAATGCTTTGATTAAAAACACAAAAAAATTTAAAATTTTTTTTAAAAAAAATTGCAAATAATACAAACCTCCTTGATAATTTTAATTCTTAGTTGCCCTTTAACACCCAGAAATAAGCTTTTAAAACAATTAAAAATGACTTTATTAAAAAAACATTTTTTAAGTCAGAATAATTGATTTTTGCTTTTAATTTTTTTTAAAAAACCTTTTATATATATAAAATTTTAGGGTCGTGGTCATCCACGCAACCATGTTTGGTCGGCCTTAGTTTCAGCCGAAACAGATCTGGTCGGACCTGTTTCAGCCAAAAATAATTATGTGTCATCCCATGTGGAAGCCAAATAAGAAAAAAAAAGGGAAAATTTGAAACATGTCATTTCCAGGGCTTATTTGTCTACTTAAACTGAAGTGTTTTTAAAATCTAAAAATACCCTTTTGTAGAGCTCTGAGTCTATATTATGGCCATGTAATTTTTATAGTATTTTGATTAAATATAATATATTATAAGTTTAAAAAACTCCAAATAGGTATTTTAACATTGAAGAACATGCTCGTTTGAAAAACAAAATTGTAAGTCATGTCAGAAAATTTTAAAACTTATATTTAACACTAGAGGAGAGAGTCCTCTTCAAGAATATATAATTTGTTTTGTATTTGGTATAGATTTGCTAGGGAAAATTAGGCGGGAGACAAAAACTGTTAATTTTGGGTAACTCTGACTTTGAATAGTTATAACAGACAAAATATATACTGAAAACCAATCTTTCATTTTTCTGCACTAGCTATACATGTCATCTAAAACATATTCTAAAATGAGAGGAAAAAATATTATTTACATATATTTTGTTGGTGGGAACTAGACCCTCAATTTTCAGTGTTTTTGAACAATTAAAACATGGACTTCAAAAATTAAGAAAATTATGTCAATTCTTTTTCAATTTTTTTTTAAAAAATTATAGGCATAAACTAAATGCAATTGTTAGAATATAATCTTTCCTTGGTTGAAAATATGTAATTAAAGGATAAACTAAGGTATCCTTATTTGTATTTGTCCTCTAGTCCAAGTAGGAGGACATGTCACTATTTTGTAGTTCCTTTAATAAGGAAAATAGATATTCCTCCTTAAGAGGAATCACACATTTTTCACACACACAATATGAATGTGGCATCCATAGGAGAAGGGAGTTACATGCAAACTCCTCCACTCATCTCTACTTAAGAGATGTCTCTCACACACTTGCTTCAATAATCTTCTCCTCTCTCTCTCAATCTCTCATTGCTCTCATTATTGTATTGAGCTTATTGCTCTCATCCATAGGCTTTTTTCCATATTCTTATTCACAA
>MU223956.1:653354-668453 GCA_018584345.1 Thuja plicata | reverse complement strand
GGATTAACAAAAAGGGAGGCTATATCTTCCTTAGTTATATTAAGGGCAGCAATCCCATCATGGTCAAGCCCGTCATCAAATTGGGTGTGCATATCATCATGCCAATGAAGAGCAACATTATGTTGCTACGTAAGGGTGTCAATGTTTTCAACAATGGTATTTAGGGTGGCAAGCATATGAGCAAATGTAGGTATATTCTTATACTTATTTTTGAAGCCTCGTATAGTGTTCAAATTCTCTTGTATCAAATCCTCTAAAGATTGAGGGTTTTGAAGTGGTTCTGGATTGTTTTGGGGTTCATTATTTGGCAGGGGAGGGTTATTATCTTCATTATTGTCAGCCATGCCTGATTAAATAATATACAAATATAAATTTCAAATCGATTTCATATATTATTAAAAAAATCAATACAAAACCCCATTTTAACCAAAAAAACTAAATTTAACATGAAAATGAAAAACATTAATCCAGATATAGCAAGAATTTACTTACCAGATAAACTATGGAGTCGAATTTGTTGTTGGAGCAATTAGGTACTAGAAAAAATCATGTATAGGATATTTCTAGCCGTTTTCCAAACCCAAAATGAGGAGAAAAATGAGGAAAGTAGCTCACGGGTTTTGATTTATGCAACAGGTTTCGGGTACCCAATTTTTTTGGTACCCGATATTTTTAGGTACCCAAAAATATCATGTACCAGATTAGCCTTATTCTTTGGTGTCAGGTTTTCCCAGGTGTATTGACACCCAGGCCTACTAAAAAGTCAGCAAATTTTTTCATGCGCTTTTGGATGAGTGAAAAGTGGATTTTTTCACATCACCACATTTTGGCCCCTGATGATCTTGCACATACCCAGATATACAGTATTGAGGTGTGCATTTTATTAGCCTAGATCATTTATGAGAGTAAACTTCACTATGCATTGGCTAGTCATGTTCTTTAGTTCGTTTAGTTACTTATACATTCATAATCTTACTGTCAACCTAGAAACTTATTTTTTTCTTGTGCCTTCAGAATGCAGTGATTGGATTCTAGATGTCATCGAGTACCATGTGTTAAATGTATACACTTTAGGATCAGAAATTTAACTTAAAAGTTTGATATTTAGTTGTGTATCTAAGATTTTGAGAAATTGTATATCTTAAACTTTTGATAACATTGATATATCTATTCATAATATGTTGTATTAAAGATATACAATAATTTTGTACGAAAGGTGGTGTGTATGGTCAAAATTGTATAATGATGAAATACATGCAAGAATGCAAATATTTCACAAAAAATTATTAAGGCTTTGTTGAATGTGTTAGATAAGGTGTCTTATAAATTATTTTACAATAAAATATAAAGCATTGTTGAATGTGTTTAAAGTAGTAAAGTATTTGATTTAAATATTTTTGTTTGTTTGTACAAATGTGTGTTCAATCATTCACCAATGAATCCAACATAGTATCAAAAAATTGTAGTAGTAATTTGATGGTCATTTTTAGTTCTATCACGGTGGTCATTTTTAGCATAGACATTAAATACACAAACTTCTAAGTTACCCTTAACACTAAAGATAATCCAAACAACTCTTTGAGGAAAACAAGGGTTCTATCACCTCCTTTTCCTTTTTGATGAGAAGTAATGGGGAATTTGGAGTCCTTCCTAATGCAGTTAAGACTGATTTAAAGTGTACAACCTATATCCTTAAACCTTTTACATCATGAAGATATAAATTTCATCTCCATTGGTGTAGCCTTAATTCTTCGCTAGGCCTACTAGACATGATTGGACACCTTTACAAAGGAAGTGCTCTGATTATGCATTCCATAATCTTCTCACCTATACACATTGTTAGGATAGGTTTAGAAGCTTCCAAATCCAAGCCCTCAATCCTTGATTCCACCTCGAGCCTTCTTTCCACCCTAAAGTGTTCCTCCCCTACTGAGAGAAAAATAGATAACTCTCTCAAAAAAAATCCCCAAGAGCCCAAACTAGTTGCAAATTAAATATATTTCCAATCCTCAACTTCTCCAATTGGTCTCAAGCCCTCATTTATCTGTATAGATCTGTACAATTGCAAAAAATTTCAGAATTACATGAAAAATTCATCCATATACAACACCTTTTCTAGTTTTACTTCCAAATCTCCCAAAGGTCCTTAAAATTAATTGTATGATAAAAGAGTAATAGTTGGGGAAGCACTTTTCGCAAAAGGACAAGTCTTGAAACCTTTGACATATCCTCTAACTTAGGAAACCTCACTTTGGCTTGGATGGGCTAATTGGGGCACTTAATGAAGTAAGTACACTTCAAAAATTGAACTCCACCAATATAACACTTGGGACACCTTGGGGCACATGAGAGAACATAATTTATCCATTTTTGGGTCTTGAAACAATACCCATAAAATGTTATGGGTAATTGAGTATCTATTATATGATTCTCTTCGAGTCACACACCACTAAAAATTCAATAGAATCAAGAACCGTTCATCCTGGGACCAAAAACATCAAGTCTATCAACTCTAGTTGGCCGAGTAAATACTACGAAAGACCTTTTTTTTCTTGCATAGCCTCAAGAACATTCCAGCGCATGTCGAATCAAAGTATTTCGAAGGTGCACTAAGCCAAACAGGGTAGAAAATTTTGAGATCCATATCTCAGACTTTGTGAGGGACATCATATATTTGTGAAGTGAAAAAGGACCATCTTGGGAAGTTCCACAAGGACATAGCTGAGTTCTAGGATATTCCACTTGAATTCCATTTGGTGACCCGATCTCGGTTGGTGCAAAAAGTTGCATTGTTGCTCAGTTGAAAGTTTCTCAATGGTGCATCTTTCAAACAATTTTTCATGGGACCAAATAGTCAGCTCCATCAGCTCTAGTTGGAAAGATAAATACTGGTAGAGACATTTTTTCTTGTGTAGCATCAAGAACGTTCTGGCACATGTCAAATCGAAGTGTTCCCAAGGTGCATTAAGCCAAATTGGGCAGTGATTTTTGGATATCCATATCTTGGACCTCATTAGAGATATTAGGAATCCATGAAGTGCATGAGGACCATCTTGAGAAGGGCTACAATCATGTAGCTCAGTTCTAGGAGATTCCACTCAGATTCAATTTGGCAACCAGATCTCGGTTGGTGCAAAAATTTGCATTGTTTCTCAGTTGAAATTTTGTCAATGGTACATCTTTCAAACCATTTGTCATGGGACCAAACAATCAGCTCTAGTTGGTCAGTTAAATAGCAGGGGAGACCTTTTTCTCTTGCATAGCATCAAGAATGTTTCAGCGCATGTCCAACCAAAGTGTTCCCAAGGTGCACTAATCTAAATTGGACAATGATTTTTGGAGATCTATAGCTTGGACCTTGTGAGAGATATCAGAGGTCCATGAAGTGAAAAAGGATCATCTTGGGAAGGAATACAAGAATATAGCCTAGTTTTGGGAGATTCCACTTGGATTCCATTTGGTGATGTAATCTCGGTTGTTGCAAAAAATTGCATTGTTGCTTAGTTGAAATTTGCTTAATGGTGCATCTTTGAAACCATTCATTGTAGGACCAAATAGGAAGCTCCATCAGCTCCATTTGGCCAAGTAAATACTAGGGGAGACCTTTTTTCTCATGTACCATCAAAAACTTTCTAGGTGCATGTTAGAATGAAGTGTTCCCAAGGTGCACTAAGCCAAAATGGGCATTGGTTTTTGGAGATCAAAATCTCAGACCTTGTGAGATATATCAGAGATCCATGAAGTGCACAAGGACCATCTTTGGAAGGCCTTAAATTGAGATACTTATTTCTAGAATATTCCACTTGTATTCCATTTGGAGACCTGATCTCGGTCGGTGCAAAAAGTTTCATTATTTCTCAGTTGAAATTTTCTCAATGGTGCATCTTTCAAACCATTTGTTGTGGGACCAAACGGTCAACTCCATAAGCTTAATTTGGCCAGATAAATACTAGGGGAGATATTTTTGTTCTCACGTAGCATCAAGAACATTTTGGTGTATGTCAGACTGAAGTGTTCCTAAGGTGCACTAAGAAAAATTTGGTAGCGATTTTATCCATATCTCAGACCTCGTGAGAGATATAAGAGATCTGTGAAATGCACAAGGAAAATCTTGGGAAGGCCTACAATTATGTATCTCATTTATGGGAGATTCCACTCAGATTCTGTTTGGTGACCAGATCTCAATTGGTACAAAAAGATGCATCATTCGTCAGTTTAAAGTTTCTTAATGGTGTATCTTTCAAACTATTCTTCATGGGATCAAACAGTAAGCTCCATCAGCTCAATATGGCCTGTTAAATACTAGGGTAGACCTTTTTTTCTCATGTAGCATCAAGAACATTTTGGCGCATGTCAGACTGAATTGTTCCAAAGGTGCACTAATTCAAATTGGGCAGCATTTTTTTTAGATCCATATATTAGACCTCATGAGAGATATCAAAGATCTGTGAAGTGCACAAGGATCATCTTGGGAAGGCCTACATTCATGTATCTTAGTTATGGGATATTCCACTCAGATTCCATTTGGCGATTAGATCTTCGTTGGTGCTAAAAGTTGCATTGTTTCTCAGTTGAAAGTTGCTTAATGGTGCATCTTTCAAAGCATTCATCATGGGACCAAACAGTTAGCTCCATCAATTCCATTTGGCCAGTTAAACTCTAGATGAGACCTTTCTTCGCTTGCATAGCATCAAAAATGTTCCAGTGCATGTCAGACCGAAGTGTTCCCAAGGTGCACTAAGCCAAATTGGGTAGTTATTTTTCGGCCATGATGATTTTCTTCAGGAAAGATATAAAATGACCTTTGTAACAAATAAATACTGCTTTGTTGGTCGATATGGTTTCTTCTAACACTTCTTGAAATTCTAGCATGAAATCACAACTTCAAATCATAAATTACTTCTAATCACCTTAGAATCACTCACAAGGTCTCATCTTAGCTCATAGAATGCATTGTGAAAAATGAACTAACTCTTACTCAAATATTTAACAATCTCTTGTCTCTTATACCTAGAACTATTCAAAGGTATGTGTAGGATCATGGTATGCCAAAAAGTGGCGATGTGAAAAGAAGTCCTAATTTGTAGACTGATTGAAAAACAACTATAACTTTCAAATGGTATAACTTTTTTTTTAAAAATATCCAGCATATGTCACATTCTATGCTTCACCTAACACAAGAAAAAAAGAAAAAAAAAATCAATTTGATGAATTTTAGGCTAAGTTAAGGTGGTCAGACATGAGAGCTTTTATATTTTGAAAATTTTTTAGAAGAAAAATCATAATTAATTATTTACTTAGAAAAAAATACAAAACAATATGCATCACATCTGGACATGAGTCTACTACTTATATCAATAATATTGTAAAAAATATTATAATCTGATTGTGTTTAAGCTGGTCAGACATACACCTACTTCTTATCTTTTTTGTTTTGGATGATACACTGATTGAAAAATAAATCTAACTTTTAAATGGTCTAACATTTTTGAAATCGAAAACTTGAGTCACATTCTATGATTTACCTACTACAATAAAAAAAAATTAGAAATTTTCAATTTGATTAAGTTTAGACTAAGTTAAGGTGGTCAGACATGAAATTTTGTTTATTCTAGAAAATTTGTAGTACAAAAGTCATAATTAATTATTTTCTTTGAAAAAAAATTACAAAAAAATATGTCACATCCGGACATGAGTCTACTAATTATATCTATAATCTTGTAAAAAAAAATTATCATTTGATTGTGTTTAAGGTGGTCAGACATACACCTACTTGTTATCTTTTTCCTGAAATTTTCATACTACCACAATAAAATTTGAAATTTTAACCATATAGAATAATTTTTTTGAAAAAAAGGGTTAGTACCTTAAAAACTAAGTTCATTTTTCTCTACATTCTCTTGTTACATATTTTTGATATAATATTGATACCTAGTTCAAATTTTTATGCGAACTTGCCTAACCCTGATTTTCTTAATTTTTATTGCCACTTAAGGACCTATTTGGCATACCATGATCCTGCACATACCCTCAACTATTCCTTGAGTTTCTCAATCATATCTTCAACTTCTGCAAGCTTCCTTCTATAAAACTCCTTGTATTCCTTAAGAACCTCTCCCAACTTGTTAAGCTTCTTCAACACAATTAAGCTTTGATTATAATTATTAGTATATAGATGCACTGGGGGAGGGGGTGAATCTTTGTAAACAAGTAAGGAACCAATTTAACCAATAATAAGATAATGATTTTAAATAAATTCCATGCAATTAAACATGTAAGTATAATGATGCAATAGAAGTAAAACAATTCAAACATCCACAAAGCATAACACATAACACCATAATTTTAATTGTAGGTTATGCCTATTACTTTGGTTTGACAAAAGATTTTCAAGGTAGTTGCTTCGGAAAAGATTAGGTCTATTACACATGACAACGCAAGTGAAAGATATAAGATGGAAATGAACGTACATACAAATCATGAAAAAGATGTAGTATGAAAATAATACATACATACAATGCATGGAAAAGATATAATATGAAAATAAACATACATACATACACACAATGCATTACAAAGACATAATATGGAAATAATACATACATAGAACACATGCCAAAGATATAATATGGAAATGATACATACATAGAACACGTGATAAAGATAAAATAACTAGAAATGAACACGTAGATATGTATATATGAAATAGTTTTGTACAAAATGTGGCACATGCCATCTCAAAAAATTTACAAAATTAACATATCTAGATACAATGTGGCATATGCCATCTCAAAATGTGCCATATGGCATCTCAAAATAAGAAGTTCAACTACAAATGTTTCTACGACATCCTATTCTACTGGTGGAAAATCAAAATGAAGTCTCTTCGAGCTACTTTTTGGCTCTGATGGATCCTACATTCAAACACAAAAGTGAAACCCCAAGTTAGATTACTTAATTTATATGGTTTCTAAAAATAATAAATAAAAATTTAAAATCATACTCAACAATAATAAATTTAAAAAAATTGAACTCTAATGTACCTTGCCTCTTTGTCTCCTCATGTGGTCAGGAGAACTAATATATGTCCTTAGTTGAAAAGGGACAATGCCACCAATGTCGACTCTGACCTGTTTATGTTTGTGAACATGAGATTGATCTACGACTTATAATATTTAATTTTAAATACTTGGTAGAAAATATATGTTTCAAAAATAACTGAAATAACATTAAAACTTACCTGTGTTGAAATTTCTTCAGAAAATGTCAGTTCAGTCATCAGCAATACAAACCCTTGGCGAGGTACCTCCCTCAAACTAGGGATGACCTACAAAACTCAAACAGATACTTCATACAATGATGAGTTGATCATATTATATATACTTGATAGTAAAATACACACAAATAAATTTTTAAATATATGTACTGTGGGGCTATCACTAATGATTGAGATGCTTGTGACTCTATCATGGAAAACTAGTCTCATGACATCATCAGACACTACCCTTTGTCAAATAAAATATGTAATTAAAAATGAGTACACACAAGTGACAACTATACATGTATGCATAAACAATATAAAATAGTTAATTACCTTCCCTTTTGAATGATAGATGCCTGACCCCCCTCACATTGCCCCCTAGTGGAAATTGGTGAAACCTGCATCAGTATGTAATAAGATGATCATAAAAATTAGAAAACACATGCATATACTATAATAATAAAAGGAAACCAATGAGTACATTAAAATGTATGTACCATGGAAGTTTCAAGGCCAAATGAAATGGTCAAAAGAGTGGACAACTCCACATGTGCCATCTCCTCCTCTTTCATCAACTCAACATAAATGGAAAACATAAAAAATACTAGTGGGCAATCATTATAAAAAAATTCTATTAAAAATACAAATGTTTAAAATTAAATACAATGTTACAAGTTAACCATTTACTCATACTATAACAGGTGTCCATGGCTCTATATGCCCTTGATGCACATCTCCATGGGGTACTTCAATGCATGTAGTGTGTTGTGTAGTATCGTCCACCTTGAAGACATAGTTATATGCATCACTATCATTTAGGGGACCCAAGCACATATTCTTGCACATAAGGAAAGTATGGGACACACAAACATGTGGTATTATGGAGGATGTGGAAGGGTGAGAAGCATCAGCATGAGGAGGCAACAATACCGCACTCTTCCTAACCAATAGATCACTCAAGGTGTGAATGACTCGAATAGTCTATGAGCCAGCCTCAGCAATAATATTAGGATGTTGCATTGTAGGAGGTGGTAAAATCCTAGGAGGGGGGACATATGTGTGGGCTTTCACCTGATGTTCCCATGGCCTATCCTGAGGAGCGCCTAAGCCTACGCCCTGGTTCAGTCTTGTGCTCCTATAATTTACCTTGTGACCAAGAAAAAATTTTGAATACAATTTTCTTATGAAATAGAATGGGACATCCAAATTGTTTTGGGGTGTTCTATCAAAAAGAATCCACCAATGGTCCCAAAAGTTATCACGTGTTGCATTATTTGTGCACCATTTAATTGACAACTTGTTTTTTTTAGGGTCCACTTTTAAACCAGTTTTGGGATCAACAAAAATGTTACATATGTCATTTTTTCTTATATTTAGATCAATAAATTGATCATAGTCAAACCCATCACCAAAATGGGAGTGCATGGGTTCACGTCAAAGAAGTGCAACATTGTGTTGCTCTATGAGTTTCTCCATGCTTTCAATAATGGAGTTCAACGTGGAAAACCTAGGGTGCAATGTGGGAATATTGGCATATATGGTTTGATAGCCTCTAAGCTGATTTAGATTGTCTCCTAAGAGATCCTGTAATGGTCATGGGTTTGAAACTGGTTGGTCTTCTAAATATGGGGATTTGTTTTCAGGTGGTTCTAGATTGTTCACGGACTCATTGGGAGGGTTTTCTAATTGGTTTGAAACCATATCTCATTTAGAAACAATAAATAATATCAATTTCAACCATAGTTTTTAATCATTTCAACCCTAGTTTATCATTAATTTTAAAAAACAAATAACAATATCATTTCAACCCTTTTTTAAAAAAAAAAAAACTACAAATTTCAATTCAAAAACCAAAAACAACAATGAAACTTATAAATTTAACTTACCTGTATACTGTAGAAAATCAGATATATAATGTGTAAAGGATATCTAAAAAATGCTTGCTTGGCTGCTTCAACATTTTCATAATGAAAATGTTGAACGTAGCCGCAGGCAACAATATATGTTCACTGATGAATATAAGATATCCATTATTACTCAATATCTAATAATGCTTTAGATTTGGATTTTTTCTTGGCCAAGTTTACTAACACCCAGACCTACTGAAAAAGTCAAAAATCTTTTGGGTGTGCTTTTGGACGAGGGAAAAGATAATTTTTTCACATCACAACTTTTGGGCATACCATGATCTTGCACATAACCATATATATACATATATATACATATATATATATATATATATATATATATATATATATGTTGTCAATCTCTAAGTTTTGTTGTCTATTAGTCTCCCACACTTAGTCATAATCAAGGCAGGTTGGTCGATCATCACTGCTATCGAGCCATCCCACTAAGGCCGAGACTGAGTAGTACAGTTACTCTCGAGTGAGTCAAAGGTTGCCAAGTACTAAATGGATGTCAAGAAGAATGATTTTTGAGTTGCTTAGAAGAGTTAATGCCAAGAAAAAATGTATAGTTATGCCGAGCAAGATAGTATCAACCAAGAACTACTATTTTGTTATGTCATGTAAAACAATTTTTTTTATATGTGTTTGCAATGGCACTGATGCAGAGGGTCTAGAGTTCTAGTGTTTACCCTTCTCCAAGTTGTTAATAAACTTCTTTAAATCATCCAATGGTTTCCAAAATCTATGCCTCCTTCACCAATTTTGGCCTCCTAGACCCTGAATTCAACTTGCCTCCTAGGTATAATTGAGACGATGAAGAAACAATGCATAATCAACTCCAACTAGTCCTCCATTTACCTTGGTTTCTCACTAGATTTCCCTCTAGAACCCTAAACCCTCACTTAGGATCTTCCCAAACACCTCTTAGACTCTATCATATGTTCAAAGGACCTCACATGTCCATTCTAGGTGTTTGAAACACTTCTAGCAACTATAACCATCTCTTTTTCATCACTACTCAAAGATAGGGATAATTAGGCCTAATTGCATTAGGTATATTTTCACTGTTTTGACCAAACTCTACAAATTATTCAACACAAACCTATGGAAGACCATATGATTCTGAAAGATATCATCCAACCCTTCTAGAATCCAAAGCTATAGATCTTCAAGACACCCACAACCCTAACTGCTTCTAGGCCTTAGTTTCTAGGTTATCTTTTACGCCTCTGGACCACTCACTGCAAAATGCATCCAATTGGTCTTCAATCTTCACACCAACTTCTAAAACATGTTGATCCTTCAAGGAGACACTCTAGGGTTTCCACACATGGCACTAAGATGTCCATACAAGATCATGGATTTGTTGTTTTAATTCAATCTATGCCCTATCCTTGCTCACCTACTCCAAGCAATTAGCCTAGGGCATCACTCCAAACCTAGGAGTTCAGTTGAAAGAAAAAAAAGGAAAACAAAAATATTATGTATAGACCCTAACCTATCATTTCACAAGGATTCAGTCATTTTCAATAGTGGATGCTTAGGTTAGAGCCATTTTTGTTCCTACAACTCTGCAAATGGAAATTGTAGACATAGTCACCTATATCTAAGTGTAACTTTATAATGCCTTAACTTGAAAAAAAAATGTTTATATGAAAAAGAAACACAAAACAAAAGTCTACACTCCCATGGATTCATATTTCTCAATCTAATTCTTACACAACCGTACAAGGTTGCAAAAACACTGCAAATGCAAAAAAAACCCAGAGAATCATTCGTACAGAATGCTCACACATGTGGTCTGTAACTAAAACTCCTTTAAACTTTCAAAATATTCAATCCATGCTCAAATTCCCAAGCATGGGTGCTTACAACCATCCATTTCTTCATTGAGCAACTTTTTGCAAAAGTTGCTTGCGCAACTTCTGAGAATTTCATTCTCTTTGAAAAATTTGGTCAAATCGATGCTCTTTGACCCATCTGTTAGCACTTTTTCTTGCAATACTTACCTAATGATGGTAGTATACCTTATATAATTAGATGCAAATTCTTTTAGGCAGGAGAAAGGATAATTTATAAGGATTGGATAATATCTTTCTTTTTTTTTGAGCTCCATAGACTCAGGCAAGTTTTACCTTTTAAAGATTACTGATATCTTAGTCTATTTATTTGGTGGATTGTTTCATTCACTGGGTATGAACCAAAACCTCACTGTAACAACTTATTGAAAACTTTAGAGATTGTAATGACTAACTTAAAATAGAGTACTATAAGCCAGGCTATGGTTTTGATAACATGAACCAATGAGACAAGGATTTACATCCTTCTTCATTTTTTCCTTAGGAGGGATAACCTAGTGATTCACTCTCTAAAGAATCAACAAAGTGGACACTATCTTGCTAACATAAGTGCTTGATGAATTCAGCTCATATATTTTAGTGACAAATGTGTTTGGAATAATTTTGAATGTTTTGAAAACTTAGATGATGATAGATTATCAGACCCAGACCTAGATCAGTGCCAATCCTTTGGGTTACAAAGTCAAAATCTTGAAGTTTCACATAAATAAAATACTGTAAGTTGCCTTACAACCTACATGCAATTAAGATAAGTTGCCTGACAAATTATCTGATTACCTCTAAAATACTATATCAAATCCTTACATATTGATATGCTTCCTGAAACTACTCACAAAACTTAGTTCTTTACATGAAAGAAACCTGGAAGTAATTAGATAGTCACCTTGTAACAAAAATGCTTTGGAATGCCTTACAATCTTAAACATAAAAAAAGAATACACAGGAAATAAAGAGACAAAAAATAAAGAAGATTAAAATTGCACCGTATTTTATTGATTTAATCCTTCCTTTATACATAAAAAATCTTTGAAGCTTGAAAGAACACAGGCACAGATTTAGAAATACTAATTCTTTTTATTATATTTCATTCTGCTTTCATAATAGAACTCTCTTCTATATATATATAGGTCTTCAACCATCTTGGAATCCTTTTCAAAATGATGCTACAAGCTTTGGATGGTCTAAGAAAACCTAACCCTAAAACCATAGAAGAGACAAAAAGAAAGAGAGAGAAGAAGCGGTGGAATGACCAAGTTAAAAAGATAGAAATAGATATTCTTTGTTCTTCTCCTGATCTAGCGACTTGAATCTGATATTATACATGGTAGATGGAAATAGTTATGTTTATTTTTGATGACCATGCTTTTAGGTTTACCTACATTCTCCTTTTGCAATAACTATCCTCTTTATCTTCAATGGTGAGGTACCAAGTAGTCATCCTTACTCATCGTCCAAAATTTCTTCTTCAACTACTGGCTTCTTTCTCTTGGGTGTAGTCATCAATTCCCATGATTTCAATTCATCATCTGATGGCCACTTGAAGGCTTGAGTACTCTGTATTTGGACCTTTTGCTTGTTCCATCTTGCATCAGTGATATTTTTGACATCTGCTAGAAATTTGTTGATATTAGTCTCTGCCTTGAAAGCTTCATCCAATATTTTATTGAACCCTTCTATATCAATATCTATTCCTGAAATAAATGCCTCATTACTAGGCATTTTACTTTCAAACTCACCCCTCTAGGCATCTAAGGCCTTTACTTGATCATTATCTCCTCTTAAATAAGGTATAAATATGTTAAAATCATCAGAAAAGAGGCTTAACTTTACCTCAATTTGGTTCAATTTGCCCTTAAAGAATGAGAGAGAAATGTTAACTCTTTTGATGTCATCTTCAACTTCAGTCACTATTTCTGGCAAATCATATCTCAGGGCCTACAATGATGCTAACTTCTCAAATAATTTCACCCTAGTAGACCACTTAGTAAAATAGGGGTTTAGGATAGCCAAATACCCCATTACCTCAGTATGCAAAGCTGGCAATTTGTTATAGGTATTAAGTACAACATCAACTTTATCTTTTAGAATTTCAATTCTATTTTGTAACACACCTTTCAATGCTCTTAAAGTAATTGCATTTCCTTTCTCTTCCTCAGCTTTTTCCTCAACCACCTCCTCAGACTTTGCTTTGTCTTCAATTTGTAGGGGCTGTGGTTGCATAGGTACATACATTACCTCAGGTTTTGCTTCCAATTCTTCGATTAATTTCTTTATCATCTGATCCCGCTGATAAAGTTGCATCTAGCATAATTCTCTATCTTTTGCCAATGCGCTAGTCTCTTCCACCAATGTGCTACACCTATCAGATAATCATTTAGTTTTGTCTTCATTCAAGTGAGATCAGTGTGTCATGATTTGGGATATCTCCAAATCCCCTATATTTTTCATCATCCACACCATTTGACTGCCCACAATATTCTCCTGAATATTCACCACTTGAGGCTTTTGATCTTTTGGGCACAGGCTCCACACTGCAAAATCCTGAGACTTTGGGCTATACCCAAATCATTTTATTACATCACCTATCTGAACTTCACTAGCCATATTGAGGTATGGTTGTTTCCTTATTTGATCAATTATGAAGGCGGATGCTAAATCCCAACCCTCAGCCAATAGTATCCCACTTCCTAGTACTAATTTCCTGGCATCCTCTGGTGAAATATCCTCATTTTCAGTATCATAATTTTGCAAAGCCACCAATGCCTCATTAGTTATGGTCTCCTTACCATCAACTATCAGTTCTGCTCTTATTTTTTCTTTCTTATACCATCTCAGGAAGTCTTTGAACTCCTCAATTTTCACAAATTTATCATCATTAAAAAATTCTTGTTGATGAATCAATATTTCATCAATACAAGCCTTAAGAGGCACTTCAACCTCATCATCTAAATCAGGATGTTGTTTCTTTCCCTCCCTAATTGCTTTTCTTAGGTTATGATCATATAACCTATTGCTAGGTACTAAGCCCTTAGCCTTATCTTTCTTCTTATTTTGCCCTTCAGTTGAAGGTTGACCTATCTCTAGTTTCTGTCTCTTTGCAGTAGGTTCTTCTATATCATCTGGTTGGGTGACTACTGTCAAATCCACAATGTGGCCCTCTACTTCTTACAACTGTAGCATTTCAGCAATGTCTTGCTATGTGGGGCATACCTAGTAGGACATGCATAATCATTGTCACTACTTGTTGTATTCAGAATTTGAATTATCAGGTGTCTGAGCACCTTTTTTTTCAAGAACCGTATCAAATTATTCTATAAGAACATAATAGTTGTCTATCATGGCTTGAATACTATCAAAATATAGGAGATTAGGGTAAAAACCCCCAAAATCCAACCCATTTCTCATTAATTTCCTCTCAAGATTTAACAGCTCTTGAATCCTCAGCCTTCTTGTATGAATATCATCTTCATCTAAGATATTCCTTGTTGCATCTTCCTCTATGCATTCATAGTGGACATTAGTATTGGGGATTGTAGGAGTATATAGTTTTCTTACCCCTGCCATAAAACCTTCTGGGTCAATATATCTATAAGGGGCAACCCCTATTTTGTATCCTTCCAACCATTGACCCACTGCATCAATAGCACCCTTGCCAATTGTGAAGTTACAAATTCTGAATTGCCTAGGGGTCAAAGTCCCCTTCTTATGTGGCGTAAAATGCTCATTGTCTGTCAACAATAGCTGCCATATAAATTCCATTTCTGCCACTCTTGTTGGTACATAATATGGTAATAGATGAGGTGGGTGAATACACCCATATACCCTGATGACTGTATAATTTTCTTCCAAAAATAAATCACCCCAATTATGCTTTCCACCCTACATATCTGTATATTCACATGGCCTAAGCAGTTGTATAACTTTCAGTGGGATTCTTGTCTACTGATCCCCAAACTTTGTACTATTGGATACACAATCCAATTCTGAAAAGCACAATAATCATAGTCCCTAGAAGTGTAATTCCAAACCCTCACCCAAAATTGGATAGGATTTGGTCCTGCTTGGTAGA
>MU223956.1:613142-635506 GCA_018584345.1 Thuja plicata | reverse complement strand
ATGTGGAGCTCAAAAATGAAGAAGGACCTTATCCAGTCCTTAGCAATTAGCCTTTCTCTTGTCAAAAGGAGTTTTCATTCAAGTATAATCAGTTTAAGGTTGAGATACAAGAAAAAGTGCTAACATAGTAAATGCAATTTTATACTGCTCTGTTTCTTTAACTAAAACCTGGTTGTAACCTGAAAAACCATCCATCATGGACAACAACTCACAACCAGTTACCTTATGCAACATTGCTTCCATATTTGGCAGTGAATAGTTATCTTTCAATGAAGCAATATTGAGGTTTCTGAAATCAACACATAGTCTGATGTCACCATTTTTCTTCCTAACTGGCACTAGATTTGATACCTATGTTGAATGTCTAATAGGCTGGATTATCCCAGCATCTTTGAGTTTCATCAACTCTTGTTGCATCTTGGGAGCCAACAAGGGATTAATAGGTCTTTGTTTCTGCCTGAATGGCTTGACATCTGACTTCAAAGGAATTTCATGCTGAAAAAGGTCTTCTCTATATGCTTTCAAGTCATCATATGACCAGGAAAAGACATGTTTGTATTTTCTCAATAGATTAATCTGGTTTATTCTTACATGAGAATCCAAACCTTTTCCAATATAAACTGTTTGAGGATTATTTTTAGATCCTAATTTCATTTCTTCCCAATCCTCAGCATTAGCATTTCTTAACTTAGATGTATCATTTTGCTGAGTTATAAACAATGCCTCAAGTTCAACCAAACCCCTAGGAATCTGATTAGAACTTAATTGGACAACTTCATTTTCAAAGATATAATCCTTTCCATCATGTTGTTCTAATAAGGAACCACAATCAATACTTTGGTTCTCATAGTGATCTAAACATTATATGAACCTTAAAATATCTTGATCATCCTGGAACACCTACCAGTTGTATATGTTGTCCATAACAACTGGTCTTGTTTTAACTTCAAGTATTGATACCCCGTGTAAGGTCAAATCATCATTTTTCATAGCCACATTTACTAGAAAATCAGCCATAATATTTTTTGACCTTTCTATCCAATTTATATTAAAGGCATCAAACATCTCAAGTTGATCCCAAATAGCATATTTGTACATTTTCAATCTATCATTCTTCACAGCATATTTAGATTTGACTTGTGCTACCACCAACTCAGAGTCACCATAAACCTTTAAACATGTTATACCATGTTTAGTAGCAATTTCAAGTCCTAAGAATAAAGCCTCATACTCTGCAGTATTATTTGTACATTGAAAGTCTAACAGAAATGAGTATTTGAAAGTTGTACCTGATGGAGATATGAATAATACCCCTACCCCTGATCCTTGTTTAGAGAAAGCACCATCAAAGTACATTTTCCAAAATCCATCTTTTTGCAAAATTAATTCTCTATTCAAAAGGTTAGCTCCTTGATTTCTATGCTCATCTCTTTGCATTCTGAAATTTTCCATGTCTATGTCAATGCAACAGTTCACATGAGTAGCCTCATATTTTTCTATCATGTGGGGAGTTCGGCTTTCTCTCAAGACATTGACATTCTCTCCAGCAATGTTGAAAGTAGCATATGATAAATTATTTTGTATACTACCACCCATTGAATAAATCCATTTTCTTGACAACAACATGCCATAATGAGGTGGTATGTCAACCACTAGGACATTCATTGTCATTACTACATCAGGGAAAACTGTTAGTCGATAAGGCATAGCCTCAATAGTTCCAATTATAGGGACCTCTATGGAATCGATAGCTCTGCATCTTCCATGAGGTGTATCAACTTGTAGCCCCATTGCCTTCATGATTTCAATTGGCATAACTGTATTTTGAGGCTCTTGAATCAATCATGCAATTCTTGAGAATTTTATCATTAATTATTAATAAGAGAAAAAATGGGTCCACAACTTTTGGAGAAGAAGTTGCATTTAGGAATATTTGAGTAATTTTAGATGTTAACACCTCCAATACATTTCCCTTTGTAGTTGGCTTTTCAGAAACCACCACTGGACCCTGAACCTTTATTGTGGGTACACTATTTAACAATGACATCACTTTCTCTTTATGTTCTTTGATCCTCATCATTTCTAAAAATGGAACCTTAACTGTCATCTGGAACAGACACTGACCCATGTCTACTAGAGTATACCTCACATTTGAACACTTTGATTTGTCAATAATAACATCATTTTCCCCATTGTGTTCCTTTTGAACTGACTCATGAACCACATTTGGATCTATGGATTTTGTAACAATCCTGACCTTGTGTTTATTTACATTTTCATTAGTTCCTTCCTTTTTCTGAACATACTTAGTGTCTGCCTTGTTTTCCTTTACAAAGACACCTGAAGGTTGGCTACCAGTTCCACTTACCACCCTGTTCCTTAAGTGATAATTGCTTCTATCTTTATTCACTAACTCAGTAGTAATTCTAGCCTTCTCTTCATTTGAAGCTTTTTTTATGAGTGGAACATCTTGACCTTCATGAGCATAACATCTTATACTGTCATCAGTTTCATCAATTTCACTATCAGATAAGATCTGTTGGTGATGATTCTCGATCCTTTTTAGTGAGACATAGGAATCATGGTTCTCCTCCTCATTGTTTGAATCAACATCATGGCATGAAAAGGTATTGGTCATACTATGATCACAGTGTTCCCCTTCATCCCTTTCCTGTCTGTCACTTGCCCCTAAATCCAAAGAGACAACACAAAAATTAGGATAATGAGGAGCGTCACAAGCCTCACACCATGTCTCCTCATTACAGAAATGGACAGAATTTCTATGTAGGGGGTCTGGAGTTTTATTGTCTGTTCTTTCCCTTTTAGGTGCAATAACAGGCTTTCCATCTTTGAACTAAGTTCCATACGGATGATTTTGCATTCTATTCTGAGGATTATAAGTAGTATTGAAAGAAGCTCTATTATTCTGAGGAGCCTTATATTCCTTATATTCTGGCTCTTTTAGACTACTCTTGCTAAACCTTGCATCATGCGTCCTATTTAGTTTTCCAAACGCTCTTCTATTCATTTCAATATTGACTGCTATTTTATAAGCATCAGTGAGAGTTCTGGGGTTTTTTATCTCTCAGAGCATATCCCATTTTGGAATCAAAGGCATTTAAATAAGTTGCTAGACATACCTCTTCGTTTAGCTTTATCTTCTGGAATATTTTATGCATAGCTCTTTGAAATCTTGTGTTAAACTCAGTAACCTCTTCATTGTAATTTTTCTTGATATTATTGAACTCATTCAATAAAAAACCTTTATTTATTTTGTCTCCATACTGATCTTTAAATAATTCAATCAACTCATCCATAGAAACAACAGAGCCATTAGCAAGGCTTCTAAACCATTCTCTTGCATCCTCAACAAGGAACTGAACAAATAAATTCATTAGTACATATTCATGGGTGATATTCAAGTCATCAACAAATTCAACGAATTTCCTTAAATGTGTTTCACAAGAAATCACATTATTACCAGCAAACTTTGGGAGCTTTTCTCCTATATCACCCACATCTTTAGGAAAAGCATTAGGGTACCTAGGGATACCAACAAAATCAAATTGTTTGTACCTCTTATTATGCAGTGGTTTCATTTGGAAACTATCATTCTCTTTGGCCGTAGTAGTTTTTCCTCTAAAAGTTGTATTATGCTCTGGTCCAGTATGAGAATAGTTTGAAGATTGTAAAAAATCTATCTTTTTCTTCATTTCAATTATGGCAGCTTCCATTTGGGCCTTTTCCAACATTTTTTCCATGGTTTCCTTTTCAATTCTCAATTTTTCTAAATCAATTTCTAACTTGGACATTTTTTCAACCATAGGCCTTTGAAATTTAGGTTCTTGATCTCTATGTTCACCCATCTTTTGTTTACCCCTATTTATTTGTAAAATAGAATCTTTATGAGTGAATGGTATTTCTTGGTTTTTCTAAGACTTCTCTATTTCTTTCATAGTTTGGTGTTTTGGAAGTCTTTTTCTATTATTATCAAGAGCCTTATGATCATTCCTTTTCTTTCTCTCTTCATTTGTTGAACTAGGGCAAGCTATTTCAAAATAAATTTCTCTTCATTGGCTAGCATATCAGAAGGGGCATCTTCTGAATTTGAACTAGGTGTAGTAATCTCTTCTCTCTCATTTGAAGTAGAAGTAACTTTGGGTGTATCTAATACTCTTTCAGTAGCCTCCTCATAATCTGAAGTATTTCCATCATGACAGTGTTGAATAATATTCATATCATTCCTGATATTTACCTCTTCACCCTTTAAAGGAGTTTCATTCATATCAACTTGATTCCCTTTTTTCCTCCAAGAGATTCCAACCCTTGAAGATGATGGGATTCCTTCATGTAATACCCTCTCTGGATCAGTTCTTACTTTTGACCTAGTATTCATTCTGTAAGACATTTATTTCTTTTGCACTAATCTCAGAGATGTCCCTTTTAGAGTCGCCACCCAAAACTTTGGATGAATACTTATCAAGAGAGTATTTTAACAATAACCATAAATATACTTGTAAACAAGTTTAAAATTTAAAGTGCCAGAGATACTAATTACATGGGTAAGAGATATTTTGCAAATTCTTGACAAAACTTTTTAAAATCTCTTAGACTCCCCAGCGGAGTCGCCAATTTGTTAGCACTTTTTCTTGCAATACTTACCTAATGATAATAGTATACCTTATATACTTAGATGTAAACTCTTTTAGGCATGAGAAAGGCTAATTTATAAGGATTGGATAATATCCTTCTTTGTTTTTGAGCTCCATAGACTCAGGCGGGTTTTACCTTTTAAAGATTACTGATATCTCAGTCTATTTATTTGGTGGATTGTTTCATTCATTGGGTATGAACCAAAACCTCACTGTAACAACTTATAGAAAACTTTATAGATTGCAAATACTAACTTAAAATAGAGTACTATAAGCCAGGCTATGGTTTTGATAACATGAACTAATGAGAGAAGGATTTGCATCCTTCTTCCTTTTGGCCTTAGGAGGGATAACCTAGTGATTCACTCTCTAAAGAATCAACAAAGTGGATACTGTCCTGCTGACATAAGTCCTTGATGAATTCAGATCATATATTTTAGTGACAAATGTGTTTGGAATAATTTTGGATGTTTTGAAAACTTAGATGATGATAGATTATCAGACCCAGACCTAGATCAGTGCCAATCCTTTGGGTTACAGAGTCAAAAGCTTGAAGTTTCACATAAAAAAAACACTATAAGCTCCCTTACAACCTACATGCAATTAAGATAAGTTGCCTGACAAATTATCTGATTACCTCTAAAATACTGTATCAAATCCTTAAATACTGATATGCTTTCTAAAACTACTCACAAAACTTAGTTCTTTACATGAAAGAAACTTGCAAGTAATTAGATAGTCACCTTGTAACCAAAATGCTTCAGAATGCCTTACAATCTTAAGCATAAAAAAATCATACACAGGAAATAAAGAGACAACAAATAAAGAAGAGTAAAATTGCACTTTATTTTATTGATGTAATCCTTCCTTTATACATAAAAAAGCTTTGAAGCTTGAAAGAACACAGGCACAGATTTAGAAAGACTGATCCTTTTTATTATATTTCATCCTCCTTTCATAATAGAAATCTCTTCTATATATATAGGTCTTCAACCATCTTGGAATCATTTTCAAAAGGATTCTACAAGCTTCGGATGGTCTAAGAAAACCTAACCCTAAAACTATAGAAGAGACAAAAAGAAAGAGAGAGAAGAAGTGGTGGAATGACCAAGTCAAAAAGATAGAAATAGATATTCTTTGTTCTTCTCCTGATCTACCGACTTGAATATGATAGTATACATGGTAGATGGCAATAGTTATGTTGAGTTTGGATGACCATGATTTTAGGTTTAGCTACATTCTCCTTTTGCAATAACTGTCCTCTTTATCTTCAATGGTGAGGTACCAAGTAGTCATCCTTACTCATCATCCAAATTTTCTTCTTCAACTACTGGCTTCTTTCTCTCGGGTGTAGTCATCAATTCCCATTCTTTCACTTCATCATCTGATGGCCACTTGAAGTCTTGAGTACTCTTTATTTGGACCGTTTGCTTGTCCCATCTTGCATCAGTGATATTTTTGACATCTGCTAGAAACTTGTTGATATCAATCTTTGCCTTGAAAGCTTTGTCCAATATTTTATTGAACCCTTCTATATCAATATCTGTTCCTGAAATAAATGCCTCATTACTAGGCATTTTACTGTCCAACTCACCCCTCCAGGCATCTAAGGCCTTTACTTTATCATCATCTCCTCTTAAAGAAGGTATAAATCTGTTAAAAACATCAGAAAAGAGGCTTAACTTTACCTCAATTTGGTTCAATTTGCCCTTAAATAATGAGAGAGCAATGTTAACTCTTTTGATCTCATCTTCAACTTTAGCCACTATTTCTAGAAAATCATATCTCGGGGCCTACAATGATGCTAGCTTCTCAAATAATTTCACCCTAGTAGACCACTTAGTAAAATAGGGGTTTAGGATAGCCAAATACCCCATTACCTCAGTATGCAAAGCTGGCAATTTGTTATAGGTATTAAGTACAACATCAGCTTTATCTTTTAGAATTTTAATTCTATGTTGTAACACACCTTTCAATACTCTTAAAGCAATTGCATTTCCTTTCTCTTCCTCAGCTTTTTCCTCAACCACCTCCTCATACTTTGCTTTGTCTTCAATTTGTAGGGGCTGTGGTTGCATAGGTACATACATTACCCCAAGTTTTGCTTCTAATTCTTTGATTAATTTATTTATCATCTAATCCCACTGATAAAGTTGCATCCGACACAAATCTCTATCTTTTGCCAATGGGCTAGTCTCTTCCACCAATGTGCTACACCTATCAGACAATTGTTTAGCTTTGTCTTCATTCAAGTGAGCCTAGTGTGTCATGATTTGGGATATCCCCAAATCCATTGTATTTTTCATTGTCCACACCATTTGACTTCCCACAATATTCTCCTAAATATTCACCACTTGAGGCTTTTTATCTTTTGGGCACAGGCTCCACATTGCAAAAGCTTGAGACTTTGGGCTATACCCAAATCCTTTTATTACATCACCTATCTGAACTTGACTAGCCATCTTGAGGTATGCCTATTTCCTTATTTGATCAATTATGAAGGTGGATGCTAAATCCCAACCCTCAGCCAATAGTATCCTACTTCCTAGTACTAATTTCCTGGCATCCTCTGGTGAAATATCCTTATTTTCAGGATCATAATTTTGCAAAGCCACCAATGCCTCATTAGTTATAGTCTCCTTACCATCAACTGTCAATTCTGCTCTTATTTTTTCTTTCTTATACCATCTCAGGAAGTCTTTGAACTCCTCAATTTTCACAAAGTTATCATCATTCAAAAATTCTTGTTGATGAATCAATCTTTCATCAATACAAGCCTTAAGAGGCACTTCAACCTCATCATCTAAATCAGGCTGTTGTTTCTTTCCCTCCCTAATTTCTTTTCTTAGGTTATGATCATATAACCTATTGCTAGGTACTAAGGGCTTAGCCTTATCTTTCTTCTTATTTTTCCCTTCAGTTGAAGGCTGAAATATCTCTAGTTTCTACCTCTTGGCACTAGGTTCTTCTATATCATCTGGTTGGGTGACTACTATCAAATCCACAATGTGGCCCTCTGTTTCTTGCAACTGTGGCATTTCAGCAATGTCTTGCTGTGGTGGGGCATACGTAGTAGGACGTGCATAATCACTGTCACTACTACTGTTGTATTCAGATTCTGAATAATCAGGTGTCTGAGCACCTTTTTTGTCAAGAACCATATCAAGTTTTTCTATAAGCACATAATAGTTGTCTATCATGGCTTGAGTCCTGTCAAAATATGGGAGATCAAGGTAAAAACCCCCAAAAGCCAACCCATTTCTCTTTATTTGCCTCTCAAGATTTAATAGCTCTTGAATCCTCAGCCTTCTTGTATGAATATCATCTTCATCTAAGATATTCCTTGTTGCATCTTCCTTTATGCATTCACAGTGGACATTAGTATTGGGGATTGTAGGTGTATATAGTTTTCTTACCCCTGCCATAAAACCTTCTGGGTCAATATATCTATAAGGGGATACCTCCATTCTGTATCCTTCCAACCATTGACCCACTACATCAATAGCACCCTTTCCAATTGTGAAGTTAAAAATTCTGAATTGCCTAGGGGTCAAAGTCCCCTTCTTATGTGGCACAAAATGCTCATTGTCTGTCAACAATAGCTTCCATATAAATTCCATTGCTGCCACTCTTCCTGGTACATAATATGGTAATAGATGAGGTGGGTGAATACACCCATATACCCTGATGACTGTATAATTTTCTTCCAAAAATAAATCACCCCAATTATGCTTTCCACCCCACATATCTGTATATTCACATGACCTAAGCGGTTGTATAACTTTCAGTGGGATTCTTGTTCTACTGATCCCCAAACTCTGTACTATTGGATACACAATCCAATTCTGAAAAGCACAATAATCATAGTCCGTAGAAGTGTAATTCCAAACCCTCACCAAATATTGGATAGGATTTGGTCCTACTTGGTAGAACCTCTGAGGGGCTAGATTATTAACATCCATGATAACAAAATTGAAATGCAAAAGGAGATGCATGAGAATGGAGTAGTGTAAGAACTTGGGCTCCTTCTCCTTTGGGTATTTCAATTTCTTATGTGTTGCAATGAAAACCTCATGCATTTCATCTATGATATGCTAAATATAAGCATAACTAGTATTAGAGTGGACCTCTTGTAGGTCCAACACCATCATCAAAATTCCTGCACTAATCTTTTCTACATCACCATCTATCCCTAGCACTCTACATAGGGAATAGGCAACATACTTGATATAGAAGTGTAAATCCTTGTAATAATATGGGCTGGTCCTGGACATAGGATCTAAATACTTTCTCACTTTTTTTAGCATATGTTTCAGCAACTAGCTTCTAGCAATGTTAGGTTTCAAAGTATATCTCTATTGCTGCTTCGTCATGTCAATTCTGGTCGACATGGTGCTATATAAGCCAAAGTCTTGCATAAACAAATTTCTATTCAATATCAATAGGGCAGTTCCATCATTCCTTTTTATGGTCTTGGACAAAACATCATAATGATTGGCTAGGTCTAAGAGCAAGTCTACATCTACGAAGACATCAGGAAAAATTAACCTGGCTAAACCACAGGTCCAAGGGTTTGATACTGGAATGGCCTTGTCAAAGTTCTTATAAAAATAATTGAAAAGAGAAAAACCTGTTGTTCTTGGAGTAACAGCATCTTGAACATCTCGATAGTCATCAATTAGCACATTTGCATTTTCCCTTTTATTCTGAGTTGAACCAGGAAGTAGACGGAGGAATTGATCTGAATAATTAACTTTTCCCTTGGCCTCGTCTTCCACCCTCTCACTTTCACCAATAGTTGAGGCTACACTAACCACTCTACTCATGTTTTCAGTGCTTGAATCTCTTCTTCTTTACCAGTATTGAAACAAATCTATCACTCAGACTCACAGACTGTCCTATGCACAATTCTGGAAACAATGAGCTCTTTGAACAACGGGAAACCCTACAGTTCTCTAAATTTTCACTTTGTCAGACAACTGAACTCTTCACATTTTGGAATTCTGAAAGCAATGCAAATGAAAATGAATAAGCCATCAACTCCTTATAGTAACTATTCAAAGTACGTGGCTCATGATTATTAGAACATCAATTCTATCTTTAATTCCACATACTTTGAACATAATTGAAAACCTAGTCATAGTTTCCTTAGTGTGACAGGAAAATCAAATTCATAAAACTGAATCCTTGGCAACACCTTATAAAATTCAAATGAGATAACATGTCAACCTAGGATTGGCGCACTGTCATACAACTCAGCTACCCTTTTTAGCATAGTAATCAAAATCTAAAAATCTAATTGGCTGATGAATGATTCATACTGACATATTTGATATTGCTGCCGTTTCACAGAATTTGGCATTAAGCGACCACGTGACTACACTTATTTTCTCTATCACTGACCCCAATTCTTAACCTGTGATTTATTTGGAGACATGGTGAATACACAACTTCCATACCTTTGATAACTAGAGTCACCATTTGGAGATCACGCAACACAAAGAAATCAAAGTCGCTAGTGGTTATTACTAACCCACATTTCTTTATAAGACTATGTGACTAGCTGTTAGTGTTAACTTCTGCAGTTATCTCTTAGTTGCCAAATGTTATCTTTCCTTTGCCAGACTGCGCAACTGCCCTTAGTCTCCCAATCGCTAAATAAAAATGTTGAATGCCAAAACTTCCTTGAGACAATGCGACAAAGATATCCTACCCTTTAATTTATCTGATGACCTCACGACAAACCCTTAGCCGCTGAGTCACGAGAAATTTTCTCCTTAGGCTTTTTTATTCTCTCACTTGGCGACTACTATTGGATCTTTCAATGATTTCATCTGACGGCTGTCTCTTAATCGCAAAGTAACTTCTCATACCCTTAAAATATTCCAAGACCTTGCGACCAAAAGAAACTCCTGGTCGGTCTCATAGTTGTTGAATGAACCTTTACCTGTAAACAATTACTCTGAAGTCCATTTACCTCCTGACACATGTCTTATCTTGATTTGAAAGCTGAGTTATCTGGCGAGAACCCAACTGTGCTCCATCCAAAACTACCAAAGTTTAGTTGCGTAGTCTCAAAAGTTTTAACTTAACTGGCATCTTTTCTAGAGACTGCGCGACTAAAGCTTTTTCATCACACTACACATCAAAATCATTTAGCGATTACATGATACAAGGAAATTGTAGTGTCTCATAATAAACTCTTAACTACTGAAAACTTCTTGCGACCTCGCAACCTATCTGTGGGCCCCTTGATATATTGTTGTTCTATTTCAACAATTTCATGACTATGTGATACAAAGAAAATTGCAAAGTCTGGGAAAGCAAAAGGAATATTCTTATATTGCATGAGACTACGCGATAAAGGCTTTTTGCAAAGTCTGAGATAAATAGGATTATGTCATTTTAAGTTATGCGACTAAGAGATTAGACACAACTCATGACTTAAGTGAGGTAAAAAGGTAACTGAGAAATATAAATGAACACGACCCAAGGGTTTCTTTTTTTTAAATTCAAACACTGAAAAAGAGCTAGGGTTTTAAGTCTTTTGAAAATTCTCATAGGTTTAGACTTGAAAATATGAAAACTTTGAGAGGGGAAACCACAAAGTAGAGGGAAAGAAGCCAAAACCTGGAATACAACCAACACCATCCTAGGACCCTATTTAGGAAAATTAGGACCTTAGAGGATACCATATTCCCTAGTTTCTCAAAATTAGCAACTTTTACAATTTTAGACCATTGTGACAACATTTGCACCTAGGAGCAACATGTGCTCTTACAAACATAAATGAACAATCTTGGATCCAAAACTTATGGATCTTATTAAAAACATATAAAAGACCCTTAAAAAACCCTAAACACCAACTAACCAAACTTCAAGCCAAAATGGGAGGTGCTCGGCACCATACTCCCCCGGACAAAGAACTCAAGTCTCTTGAGTTAGGAGGTCTTCAAGGGTGACTCTATGATTTTGTATCTCTGCTTCAGTCATCCAAGTGGCTTCAAAATTAGGTAGGCCTTGCCACTTCATAATATACTCCTTATAAGTACCTTTCATGGTCTTCTTTATCACCTTGGAGTCCAATACATTTTCCAACTATAGAGGTTGAGGAGTAGGTAAATCTCAGACCCAATGTTCTTCTCCCAAGTTTGAAAGAGTTTTCTGACCAGTTTCTAAGGGTAGAACCTTATAGTGATATAGATCACACACATTGAAAATGGGTGAGATCCCCAAATCAGGAGGCAAGTCCACCTCATATGCATTCTTACCCTACTTATGCAATATCTTTAATGGTCATATCTTCTTCATTAGTAGCTTGGTTGGCTTACCTTTAGGCAATCTCTCCTTCATAAGGTAGGAAAGTACCAGATCTCCCACCTTAAATTGCAAATCCCTCCTTGTCTTAACTGCCTTGGTCTTGTACTTTTCAACTTCCTATTGTAAAGTCTTCTTAACTTGGTCATGGATCCCTTTCATCTGTTCTACAAAGGATTATCCTTGTGTACTCCTTCTATCCTATAAAATGAGATCCCTTAACTCCAAGATCCATGGGCTCTTACTAGTGCTCCTATTAATGGAGTCATTATTGGCATATTCTGCCTTGCCTATAATGTGATCGCATGACTGTCCATGTTGCTTAGTCAAGCATCTTAAAAGGTTACCTAAAGAACTATTTACTACCTTAATTTTCCCATCTAACTGAGGATGGTAGGCTGAAGAGAAAGATAAGGTTTTTCCTAACATCTTCCAAAGGGTCCTCCAAAAGTGTCCCACAAACTTAATGTCCCTATCACTTACTATGTTTAGTGGCAATCCATGGATTCTCACTACGTCTCTGAAGAATATACCTGCAATGTGTGAAGTATCATTGGTTTGTCTCCAAGGAATGAAGTGTTCCATCTTGCTAAACCTTTCAACCACTAAAAACACATTTTCCTATCCTCTTGGTGTCTTAGGCAGTCCCAAAACAAATTCCATACTGAAGCACTCCTAAGGCCTCTAAGGTATGGATAGAGGCTAATACAACCTAGTGTTTCTACTTGGTCCTTTATCTCTCTGACATATCTAACATTTCTCCACAAACTTTATGACATATTTTTGTAGTTTCGGCCAATGGTAATGGCTATTCACTTTCACAAGAGTCTTGTCCACTCGAAAGTGGCCTCCCAAGATTCCTTGGTGTTTTTCCTTGACTATGTTCTCCCTGATTGAGCATTGAGGTATACACAACAAGTGTCCTTTGAAAATAGTCCTTCTTGCAACATATAATCAATAAAATCTACTTTAAAAACTTGTTGGAACTTCTCACATGCTTCATAAACATCCTTGAAATATTTATCTTTTTTGTAGAGGTCATTAAGATCACTCATCCCTACTCTCGGCAATTTTATCTCCTGAATAGTCAATACTCTCCTACTCAGAGCATCTATAAATTTTTTTCTAACACCTTTCTTGTGTTTTATGGCAAATGTATATGCTTCCAAAGATTCTACCCATTTTAGGTTCCTTTGGTTCAACTTATCTTTCCCATTCAAGAAGCTAAGGGCATGATTATCTGTATAGACCACAGATTCCCTTGGTAGGAGATAATCTCTCCAATTTTTGAGTGCTTTCACCATTGCATAAAAATCCAAATCATAGGTGGAGTACTCCCGCTTGGCCTCATTACACTTCTCTGAGAAAAATGCCATAGGATGCCCCTCTTAACTCTACACTACCCCAATGGTTAGTTTACTAGCATCGCACTCCACCACAAATAACTGATTGAAGTTAGGAAACCTAAGAGTAAGTATTTCTGCTATCCTTTTCTTCAACATTTCAAAACCTTTATCTGTTGCTTCTATCCACTTGAACTATCATTTGATTCCTCCTTTAATAGTTTTTAGTATTTGTGCACTTACATGGCTAAAGTTTCTCATAAATTTCCTATAGTAAGAGAATAATCCATGAAAAATTCTAACATCTCCTATGGACCTAGGTTTTGGCCATTCCAATATAGACTTGACCTTATCAAGATCCATCTTCATACATCCATTAGAGATAACAAAGCCAAGCTATACTAATTCAGTTTTCAAAAAATAACATTTTTATTGGTTGATCATTAACTTCTCTTTGTGTAGCCTCCTCATAAACATTTCCAAGTGCTTCATGTGCTCCTCCTTAGACCTTCTAAAGATAAAAATGTCATCAATGTAAACAATTACAAATTTAACTATAAAGTCTACTAGCACTTCATTCATGATCCTCATGAATGTGCTAGGTGAATTTGTTAGGCCAAAGGGTATTACAAGCCACTCATATAACCCTTAATTTGTCTTAAAAGCTATTTTCCACTCATCATTATGCCCAACTCTAATTTTATGGTACCCTGATTTCAAATCCACCTCGGAGAAACAAAAAGAATCCCCCAAATTGTCCAACAAATCCTCAATCTAGGGCATGGGAAATCTGTATTTGATTATAAAAATTTTAATATCCCTAGAGTTGTTACACATCCTCCATTTTCTATCCTTCCTAAGTGCAAGGATAGTTGGCACAGCACAAGGACTTAAAATCTTCCTTATAAGCCCTTTCTCTAGAAAATCTTGAATTTGTTAAGCAATATCTCCATTCTGACTTGGAATCATTTTATATGTTTCCTTGGTAGGTAGATTAGTTCTTGGTATGAGTTCTATCTGATGAATCACATCTCTCATAGGTGGCAATGCACTAGGCAATCCATTATCCACTATTTCATGGTACTTCTCCAACAATGCTTATACCTCTTGTGGCATATTCATTTTCTTCTTTGTCTCTTCTTTTGGTTTCACTATTACTAGACAACATACCTCTCTTTCCTTCTTCATGACATCAAGGAACTCCTTTCCACTCAAGGGCATCATACTAATCCCCACATGCTTCTCTTCATTAGGTTCTTGCAAAGGATCCATTTGAAACTTCTTCCCTTGTTTAGTAATCACATAGTTTGTCATTTCCCAATCACGAATGACCTTCACATAATATTTCCATGGATCTCCTAGAAGAAGATGATATGCATCCATAGGAAATATGTCACATAACACCTTCTCTTTGTACTCACCTATTTCAAACTCTACCAAATTTTGTTCATCCACCATGATCTGCAGACCTTTTTTTAGCCATGACACCTTGTAGGGAGTAGTGTGTGGTATCCTTCTAAGTTTTAGTTTGTCCACCATCTTTGTAGACACTATGTTCTCTATGGAACAAGAGTCCACTATCACCTTGCAGATCTTCCCATGTGACCTACAACTAGTTTAAACAAGCTCTTCCTCTGAGGTGGCTCTGTAACACTAGGAAATTTTAATAAAGTCCTTCTCAACATAAGGTTTTCTCCATCAAATATCAGTCATACCTTGGAGATTGGTGAGGTGACAATTTGGGTGTCATCTTCTTGCACTAACTAAGTCATTCTTTCTCCCATGGATGAGGTGGTAGCTTTCTCAGGAAACTTTCCCATAGTATGACCAACTTTGTTGCAGTTGTAGCATCTTCTAGTGAAGACAAAGCTAGTCCTGGCTTGTGACTGAACCCTACCTCTTAGAGGGCCTCTTCCTCTATAGCTTCCCCTCTAAAATGATCCTTTGTACTGATTACCTCCATTGTTTTTGGTAGACTGATTTTATTTTGGCCTTCTTGGTCTTTGACCTCTTCGAAAGGTACCCCTACCTCTAAATCCTCTATTGACTCTACCTCTTTGTTGGAAATCATTCATCCTTCTAGCCTTCTCCTCTACTCTCAATGCTAATTGAAATCATTTGTACATACTGTCAGGGGCCATCATACTGATCTCATCTTGGGTTCATTGTCTCAATAAATTAAGATACCTTTTCTACTTCTTTGTCTTGTCTTCTTTCCCTTAGGATCAACTTGTTAAATTCATCAGTGTAGGCACTTACTATCAGCTCTTTTTTCCTTAAGTTATATCACTTCTAATACATTTGTATCTCATAATTAGTGGGTAGGAATTGTTCCCTCAATCTAATTTTCATCCTATCGTAAGAAGATATTTTCTTATTTCTAGTTTTTACCCTATCATCTTGCATCATATTCCACCAAACCAATGTTGATCCCTTGAGTCTATCCTTAGCATAACTAACTCTCTTCTCCTCTGACACTTCTTTGTAATCAAATTGATTGTCTATGGCCTCTAGCCAATCCAACAACTCTTCACCATTGAAATTGCCACTATAGTAAGGAATGTATTCCATGCTATCTTTGTTGATGGATTTAAAGGCATCCAAGAGCACCTTCTGGTCCTTATCCATCTCCACTTTTTTTCCTTTTCCAGTTGTCTATCCTGTCTAAATTTCATCCTCTTCATCACTTTCGTCTCCCCATTCAGTGACTCTCCTCTTAACCTTTATCTTTGTCAAATTGGCCTTTGCCAATAGTTCTTTGAACAATTCCACTATGGTATCCTTTCTCATTTCCTTGGGCAGCATGATATCAACCTCATGGCTCTTCTCCCCTTCAGACATACACAAACATTACTGTAGTTCTGGCTCTAATTTCACTTTGATGCAAAGGGTCTAGAGTTCTAGTGTTTACCCTTCTCCAAGTTGTTAATCAACTTCTATAAACCATCCAATGGTTTCCAATACCTATGTCTCCTTCACCAATTTTGGCCTCCTAGACCTTGAATTCAACTCATCTCCTATGTATAGTTGAGATGATGAAGAAACAATGCACAATCAAGTCCAACTAATCCAACTAGTCCTTCATTTACCTTGTTTTGTCACTAGATTTCCCTCTAGAACCCTAAACCCTTGCTTAGGATCTTCCCAAACACCTCTTAGGCTCTAGAATATGTTCAAAGGAACTTACATGTCCATTATAGGTGTTTCAAACACTTCTAGACACTATTACCATCTCTTTGTTATCACTACTCAAAGATAAGCCTAATTAGGCCTAATTGTATTAGGTCTATTTTCACTATTTTTGACTAGGCTCTACAAATTCTTCCACACAAACCTATGGAAGACCATATGATTTTGAAATCTATCACCTATAAATTCTATAATCCAAATCCATAAATCTTCAAGACACCCAAAACCCTAATTTCTTCCAGGCCTTATTTTCTAGGCTATCTTTTAGGCCTCTGGACCACTCACTGCAAAATGCATCCAATTGGTCTTCAAACTTCACACCAACTTCTAAAACGTTTTGATCCTTCAAGGAGACACTCTAGGTATTCCACACATGCCACTAATATGTCCATACAAGATCATGGGTGTGTTGTCTCAATTCAATCTCCACCCTATCCTGGCTCACCTACTCCAAGTAGTCAGCCTAGGGCATCACTCCAAACCTATGACTTTAGTTGCAAGAACAAAAAGGAAAACAAAAACATTATCTATAGACCCTAACCTATCATTCCAAATGGATTCATTCATTTTCAACCTTGGATGCTTAGGTTAGAGCCATTTTTGTTCCTGTAACTCTGAAAATGGAAATTGCAGACACAGTCACCTAAATCTAAGTGTAACTTTACAATGCCTTAACTTGAAACAAAATTGTATATGAAAAAGAAAGCTAAAACAAAAATCTACACTCCCATGAAGTCAGATTGCTCAATCCAATTCTTACACAACCATACAAAGTTGCAGAAACACTACAAATGCAAATAAAACTTAGAGAATCACCTGTATAGAATGCTCACACATGTGGTATGTAACTAAAACTCCATTAAAATTTAAAAATATTCAATCCATGCTCAAGTTTGTGAGCATGGGTGGTTGCAACCGTCCGTTTCTTCATTGAGCAACTTTTTGTAAAAGTTTCTTGAGCAACTTTTGAGCATTTCTTGCTCTTTGACAAATTTTTTCAACTCGATGCTCTTTGACCCATCCTAGGACCCTAGTTAGGACACTTAGGACCCTAGAGGAGACCATATTCCATAGTTTTTCAAAATTAGCAACTTTTATAATTTTAGACCATTGTGACAACATTTGCACCTAGGAGCAACTTGTTCTCTTACAAACATAAATGAACAAGCTTGGATCCAAAATGTATGGATCTTAGTACAAATCTTAGTACAAACATATCAAAGACCCCTAAACAAACCTAAACAAAAACTAACCAAACTTAAAGCCAAAATGGGAGGTGCTTTGCACTAGGCACAAACACCAAGGTAAACCATTTTGGCCAAATTCTATGGATAATTTAATGGTCATCTATAGACATTTAATGCATTAATTACGCTTTATTTTTATGATCATGAATCCCTATGCAACCCATGCAACCAATCAAAATTAGGGATGCCTAAGCGGAAAAAGATGATGGATCAAGATTATTTATCTTGACTTGGATGATCTATATATGAGATGCTTCAAAACCTAATCCATTTGTGTTAGAGATTATATGTTTGGATTTAGATGTGAAGAGAAGAGATTAGAAGTATATGCAAGTTTTTTATATCTGAAGAATTGAATAGACAAAGTGACCGAGCTGAGAAGTGAAGAGAAGAACATAGATAAATTAGAATGAGAGATCAGTTAAGAGTTGGAAAGAGGAGATTGTTTATCTAAATTTATAGTGCAGACTGAAGGATCAGGTACTAATACAATCTAACAAGTGAATCAGGGTAAATCTCTTAACATAGTGGTCCTAAGAGGCCTTTGTAAATCTCTTAACAAAGTGCTTACTTTGCTGTAAGTTTAAATCTTTTATCAAGGTAAATTGTATAAGCCTAAAATATTTTAATAGGGAAGATGCCTCATAGGGTAGATCATTAGAAGTGAATATTTGTTGGTGTCATCCCCACCCTAGTTTTACCTTCAAGGGTTTCTGGATTACCAAATATTTGTATTAGGTGTTCATGATTAGATGTTAAATCTTTACAGCATTTCAGTTTATATTTATAAGTATATGGTTGAATAAGTTTCTTTAGAATTGGTTGAATTTTTATAGATCTGATTAACTCCCCCCCCTCTCTTAGTTACTGCTTTCCCATATTATACTTCCAAAAATTGGTATCAGAGCATTGTTCTCTTAAACAAGTCTAACCACTTGAGAGCTAAATATCTTCGAAATGGTGGCTTATAAGTTCAGAAAGGTCATTGAGAATCAGAAGATTGATATTCAACTGGCACTACAGCAACTAGAGATAGCAAGAGAAGAATTGAGGAAATCCTTAAAATATAGGAAGGAATTTTCCACTCAGATGAAATATAATTTATATAAAGAAGAAGACACTCAAGGTCTATTTGATAATGAAGATTCAAAAGAAAGTAATGGAGCAATTGCAGATCTATTGGAGAAGAAAAACACTCTAATAAAACAAGTCAAAATTCTGAAGATAGAACAAGAAACTCAATTAATAATTCTATGTGAGATGATTGATCAGAAGAATAAATCTGATGTAGACAAGAAAATGGAAGAAGAAGACAAGAGACAAATGGCTACTAGACTTTCTGAAAGGACTAGTGATGTGCAGAAGCTCACAAATAATAAGTTGGGCATGGTCAACCAACTATTATTTTCAAATCAAGAGATCAATAGAAAATAATTAAAATTAAATATCTGAGATCTGAAAACAATAAACTAAAAAATGAGTGGAGATTTGAAAGATAACTTATTGAGAGGAGAGAGAAACTAAATGAAGCATTAAGATACTTTGAGGAACATATGAGAGAACCAAGAAGGAATAGTGACACATCTGGACTTGGACATGCCAAGCACCAGTGTTCCACTAAAGAAGGAGAATCATCAAAGAGTGGAGAACTGATAAATGCAAAGCCAATGAACTACAAGCCGACATGTTATCACTATGGGAGACCAGGTCACACAACAAACATATACCAAAGAAAGAATAGTAAGTAAAATCCTGAACCCAAATTCAATGGATATTGTTTTAACTATAAGAAGCATGGAAATAAAGCACATCAAAGCAAGTCAAAGACTAGAAATACACCCAATTTTCCTAGATTCTAAGGCCATTGCCACAATTGTCAAAAATTTGGTCATAGAACCCAAGATTGCAGATCCAGCGCAAAATCCAAATGGACATCCAAGAAACAAGGAAATACACCGAGGAAAGGTAACACATTCAATTAGGATTATAATACAAGGAAAATTTGTTATTATTGCAATGAATATGGTAATTTTGTAGAGAATTATATAATTACACACTTTAGAGGTAAATCCAAAAGTTGGATGATTGGAAGTATGGTTTGTTATAGTTGTAACAAGATCGGTCATTCCAAGAGAGATTGAAAGACCAAAACCCTGACACCTATTATTGAGTAGATAAGGAATCAGATTAATTTGACTTGGAGAAAGAAAGAATATGTGAGTAGTAGTGGATCTAGCAAAGCTGAGATCACCCAATCTAATGGATCAGGTGATCACACTACTTCTAATTAAGCAGAAAGGTATGTAAGGAACCATTTTCTCAAAATGCTATACTTTATACTACTTCCTAACATAAGATGTATTAAAGTCCATATCTACATAAGTTAAGATGCATTAGGACATATCTGATCCAAGAATCAAGCAAAAGAACTATAATAAATATTTGATGTCAAGCATCTGTATCAGCATATGATGATCTACCATGCCGATCGAGCTGATATATCAAATGAGCATCGATCAACCGAGTGTCATTAGTGATCGAGTCACTATTCTGACCAAGTGGTGTGTGACACATGAGTTATTTCATTTGAGGATAAAGGAAAACTTATATCCACCTACCATTGCATGAAGCATTTATTGAAGACCTAATCCAACTATTTTAGGGTATATAATCAATTTAGGTATTCATTATTCATTTCACAAAGTGATTAGAGTTTGCAAAGCATTCTAAAGGTGATTTGAGTGTGATTTGAGAAAATTTTAAAAATATTCAACCCATGTATCATCAGCAAGTATTGAGAAGGTTTAAGGCCCATTGTTGCCAAGTTACATAGAGTCTGTTTCACGAACCCTAAGTTGCATAAATGGAAGCTAGTTGGTGCAGGAGCACCTAGAAAAATTCTAAATAATGTTACAATTTTGGCTTGTACTAAGCCTAACAAAGTTAGTAGATTTTAATTTTACCTTAGAAGGTCTTAAAAGTGTGTTCCTAGGTGGATTAGAATAGGGTCAATCCAAGCTATATGTTTATTGCTTTCTAGTTGTTAAGAGCTAGATAAGACCTAAGATGGGAAAATAATATGTATAAAATACTTTAAGGCTTAGGAGAGGGTAGAATTGTTGGAGATTTGTTTCTATCCAAATAATTGATTGTATGTTTGTCATTAATGACAACATATAATATACAACAATGATATATATCCAATTATTAGTATAGATGTTCTGGAGCTATGCATGTTTATTTTCATGGTCTATACATGTTTTAGATGCTATGTGCATTCACACCAAGTCAGATATCAAGTTTTAATTTAGTTATGTTAATTAGTTATGAAAGTTACAGAGACAGAAGACTATTTGAGAAGAGCTGATGTAATTACATTATATCTTGAGTTGTGCCTATTATAGGATTTGAGAGACATGAAAATCCACAGAACCTGAATACACCTGCATGCAAATGACCTGATACAAAGTAGAAGCACAAAAATGAAAAAGTAGAACTCAGAGATGCTCAAAAGAAGAGTCACAATATTATTCTCTAAGTTATGAAAAAACATTACAAAGTTCAACCTATAAAGGTGAACAAACCCTAAAATAGAAATGCTAGGTTGCGCAATATAATTAACATAAAGTATTAATTATATGCACCTAAGAGAGATCTTAAGCAAAAAAGAGTAAGTAAACTAACTGATTACTCTAACACCCCCCTTAAGTGAAGCTCAGGAGGTAAGCTAACCTAGCACAACTATGAAAGCAGGAAATGGGTCCCGGCAACAAGGCCTAATCAGGTACCCAATACAAGGAAATCTTTGTAAACCAGAGACAAAGGAGAAAACCCAGTGAGAAAAACTCCTCTCCAAAAAGAGATATAAAAGAAAGCAAAGACAAAAAGAATGACTTCAAGAGACTCTCTCAAAGCTAGTAGTACAATGCGTGCTGCCAACCCCCCCGTGAGAGAGGGTCGAGGCTCCAAAGCCCCCCCGGAATGAAAGAACCCCTGGATCAATGAACAAACCACCATGACTCCAATGCAAAGGAGTGAAAGGAAGTGGACACTGAAGAGGTGACCTCGAAAGATGAGGTGTCACAGGAAGGCCGAGATAATTCTCAAAGGAGTAGACACAAGGATCCTGAAAGGGAATCCCCAATGTAAGAGGTATGACAGGTATGCTGACACTGTCAGCAAGGAGGAGATGAATGTCCTCTGTAGATTCCTTAACAACTGCACCTGGTGGCTCGATGAAAGGAGCTGAAGGGTCAAGCAGTGCTGAAGATGAATCCTGCTGAAGAGAAAAGTAGTCCTCAGGATGAGGTGTGGCAGTCACAACACTGGTCTCTGGAACAACACACAGGTTCAAGCGACCTGAATGCACTTCATGATGCTCTCTCGAAAGAGGAGAGCTGAGCTCTGACAATGGAGATGGTGGACCAAAGTGAGAGAAGGTGTAGAGATGGGTGGAATGATCAAATATCCCTGTAGCAATAATGCCTCTTGTCACACTATCCCTGATGAAGGCTGAATCGGCCGTGAACTCAACTGTCTTCCCTGACCCACTGCGTGTAATCTGATAAATTGAGAGAAGGTTTGCAGAGAGAGATGGAACATACAATACATCATTG
>MU223956.1:600818-612032 GCA_018584345.1 Thuja plicata | reverse complement strand
GGACCATAAACCTCATGACATGAGGAGTCTGGTCATGTGTGGCTTCCATGTGTGATAGTTATGTGGTGTCAGCCGGGCCACAGAGGGGTCTGACATTGAGAGAAGAATAAGACGGAAGTAGAAGGGTTGATTTTTGAAAGTAAATAATAGAAAGTAACAAACCCCCCCCCCATAATGTACGATTCTAACCCCCATACAATAAAGAACCAATAACTGAAAGCACAAAGAAAACTAGAGAAAAACCTGAACACCGGATGCAAAGTAGAAGGGAAAATGAAGCCTCTACTTCAACACTAAAAATAGGAACTCAAATGGCTGAATCAAGAAACCAAACCAAAATCATTGCGTCCATCTCAGAAAGACCTTTCCGACGATATAAGATACTTGCATTTTTGTGTCCGTTTGCTCAAGTTACGAGCAAAAAACCAACAGGACCCTCAAAGTGAATGCTTGCTGGAAAAAACCAGGGACGACAAATAAATTGATGGTCGTTTGACCATCACAGGCCTGTCACTGATGTCACCATGATGTCATCACCAGAAAAGTGTGCAGTGACCAGAAAATTTAAAAGATGCCAGAAAATTTTTGAAACCGCCAGAAATTTTTTTTGTTGGCGATGACGTCAGGGTGACATCACCGTAGTCTAGGCGGAGGAGAAGGAGGTGGCCGGTGGGTGGCGCAACGGCTGCTGGTGGGCGGCGCAGCAGCCTTCTAGTGGCACGGTGGTGGGCCATAGGCGGTGCGAGGGCGAGCCGTGGGCGGTGCGGCTGCGCTGGAGTGTCGCCAGGGTGGCGTGGTGGTGGTGTTCTGGCGGCGCGCTTAGCTACGCCCTAAAACAAACAAAAACCACACGAAAAACAAGATTTTTTTAAAAAAAAATTTCATTTTTCATGCCGTACGGTCCTTGAAGGCTAAAAAATTCACCCAGAAGCTATGGTGTCCAAAATGGTTAAATTTTATATGGATTTTGACTCTCTTAGGCCTTCTGAACGCAATGGCAGAGTCTGTTTCAGCTCAAACGGCTCCAAAAAATAGTGCCTCCTTAGAAATCACAGAAAAAACCCCAGAGAGGCTATAACTGATGTCTTTGAATCACGGCTTCAAAAACACGTTCAAACCAGACAGCGGCAGGGTGGCTCTAATACCATGTAGGATTTGAGAGACATGCAAATCCACAGAACCTGAATACACCTGCATGCAAATGACCTGATACAAAGTGGAAGTAAAAAAATGAAAAAGTAGAACTCAGAGATGCTCAAAATAAGAGTCACAATATTATTCTCTAAGTTATGAAAAAACATTACAAAGTTCAACCTATAAAGGTGAACAAACCCTAAAACAAAAATGCTAGGTTGCGCAATATAATTAATATAAAGTATTAATTATATGCACCTAAGAGATAGCTTAAGTGAAAAAGAGTAAGTAAACTAACTGATTACTCTAACACCTATCTCTGGGATATGCATATTTGTATTCATGTTTAGTTATGAGTTAAACATAATTATCTAAAGGTGCCAAACATGTTCTATCAAAATCTTGAAGTTGGAGTTAATTTGGCGAAGCTGACTTTGTGAAGTGTCGCGTGTATTCAGTTAGGATTGCGTGATTCTAAACAAGTTTCATGGTTGATGTGGCTGACTAACAAAGTATTGAAGGGGCTCCTACAGTTGACAAAGATCATATCCTTTGGGGAAGATACTTATAGTAGTTCAATTGATGAATGCCAAGTGTGAATGATAAGAAAAGAGAAAGAAAAAGAATAGATTAGTTTAATGGTTAGTATGGAATAGTAAAGAGTCATCATTCATCAGTTGAGGATCTATGTGAAGAAGAAGGAAGAGAATACAATTCATTTTAATTGATCAAGATAGTAGGTCTACTCAAACAGTTCATCTATCAGATATAATGTATATCTATTCTACTGAAGGTTGCAGCCTTCATTATTTTAACAGTGAGCTTCTGGAGAGTGAGTCCTCACCCCTAACAAGGTTACTTTTAAAAGACTCCTAATAGGGTCCAACCTTTAACCAAGTCTCTATACTTACTGCATTGTAAAGAACAATTCCTAACAGGGTTGCAAGATCTTCTAACAAGGATAATTATACTCAAGTATAGTTCTTTGTGGGTGCTAATTCCCATCAAAGTTTTTACCTATTTGGTTTCCCCATAACCAAATTGTTGTGTTCCCTATTGTGTATTTGTTTTATGTTAATTGATATCTAAGTAAAGAAAATAAATAAAGTTGTTGATAATTGATTCACCCCCCCCCCCCTCAANAAGTTGTTGATAATTGATTCCCCCCCCCCCCCCTCAATTATCCTTTGGGACTATTCCAACAATTGGTATCGGAGCCAAGTGCCTTGGAGAGAAATCCTAATAGCTTAAGGTAGATCAGATGGCATACTTCAGGAAAGAGAGTCCTAAGTTTGATGGAGAAAACTATCTTGACTGGAAGAAAAAAATGATAACACATATTCAGTGCATTGGATTTAAGATCTATGAGATTGTAACTCATGCAATTGAAGTTCCCACCTTGAAAGACCTTGCAAAAGAAGACTCTATAATCAAAAGGAAGTTTTCACTCAAAATGCAATCACCAAAGAAGCCCTAATCAGTGCCCTATCTGACAGTGAATTTTATGAGATCAAGAAGGCAGATAAAGCATACTCTATTTGGAAATACTTAGAAGATATGTTTGAAGGAGACATTCAAGAAAAGAATGCACACAGAAAGACATGGAAGAAAAGATACAACAACTTAGAGATGCCACCTGAAGAAAATGTCAGAGCCTACAATCAGAGAATTAATGAAGCAGTTTCAGGTATCAGGAACAATGGTGGAGAAATTTCAGAGGATGATATAATTGACAAACTAATGACCACATTGACAGGAGACTATGAGAGCAAGATCAATATATTATATGAGACTATGCAATATTCAAAAGACTTCAAGAGGGAAACTTTGATCATCAAAATATTTGCATTTGATATATCAAGATTGAAGACAGAACCCAAAAGTGAGACAACTTTCAAAGCCTCAATTCATAGCAAGAAACCTATAAGAAGCTCTAGTAATAATGAAGAAGTAGATACAGAACTAGAAGAAATAATTTCTATGATTTCTAAGAAAGGAAAGGTAAAGGGAAATATGAAGGACAATTACCATTCAAATGTTTTTCATGCAACAAAATTGGTCACTTTGCATCCAAGTGTCCTACAAGAGTCAAGAAGTTCATATCACATTACAAGCCCAAGTACACTAAGGAATGTTATCATGCTGAAGATGGTGTAACTGATGATGACTCAAGAGAAGATTAAATTGGTTTCATTTCCATTAAAGACATTGAGAAAATTCTTGAATAAATGCACAAAGAAGATGAAGATAAAGAACAAGAGTTAGCATTAGTTTCAAAAGCTGACATCAGAACTGGCTGGATCATTAACATCGGATGTTCACACCACATGATAGGAGACAAAGAAATATTTGTACATTTGGACAAGTACAAAGGTGGCATGGTTATATTTGGAGATAACACTCCCAAACCTATCATAGGTAGAGGTTCTATCACCTTAGATGGAAAGAATAAGGAAGGTGATGTTCTTTATGTTGATGGCTTACATCATAACTTACTAAGTGTTGGATAGTTGCTTGAGAAAGGATATCAGCTGGAATTCAAAAACAACCACTCCATAATTAACAAAAAAGAAGGAGAAATGTTTGCATCAAGCTCAAAGACCAAAGGTAATGTCTTTTAGCTCAATTCAGAAGTAAGTTGTTTTTTTGCTCAAGTGGATGACAATTGGTTATGGCACAAGAGACTTTGTCATATCAATTTTGACAAAATAGTCAAGATAAGTAATGTTAAGGCAGTAAGATATATTATGAGTATTGCAAGACCAGCAGAAACCATGTATAGGGAATGAGTGATGGGGAAGTATGTAAGGACCTCATTCAGGAGAAAACAAGACTCTATTGAAAAAAAATTAGATTTGATACATACAGACCTATGTGGACCTACTCAAACAAGATCATACTATGGAGAAATGTATTTCATTTTGTTTGTTGATGATTTCTCAAGGATGATGTGGGTTGCATTCCTAAAATTCAAATATGAATCTTTTGAGAAGTTCAAAGTGTTCAAAGCTAAAGTTGAGAATGAATCTGGATTAAAGATAAAATGTCTGAAATCTTATAGAGGAGGAGAATTCACCTCTGACCAGTTTTATGATTACTGTGAAGAATATGGAATCAAAAGATAGCTAAGTGCACCTAGAACCCCTTAGCAGAATGAGATTGTAGAAAGAAGGAATAGAATAATACTTGACACAATGTGCACTATCATGATTGAAAGAATGGTTTCCCATGCGTATTGGAGAGATGCAATCAATACAATAGTCTATACTATATCAATAGAGTACAATTAAGGCCAAGAAGAGACAAAACACCCTATGAACTTTGGTTTGGAAATGTACCTATTATAAAATAATTCAGAATCTTTGGAATCAAGTACTACATCAAGAGAGATGATATCATTGGCAAGTTTGATGCTATAAGTGATTAAGGTATTTTTCTTGGTTACTCTACTAAAAGCAAAGCCTATGGATGTTTTAATCTAAGATTAAAGAAGATCATTGAAAGTACGCATGTGAATATTGATGAGAAGCTTATGATTCAAGAAAGATACTATGATTATGCTCCCATGATTGCAGATCAGCTAAGACCCATCAATAAAGACACAGTTATTGAAGAAATGTTTGACTGCATTGATGTTTCATGTAACAATCCTGAACCAAGTGACAAAGAATCACAAATTATAGATGAAAGTGTCACTCCTAAGAAATCAAAATACACATCCAAATACCACTCTAAGGAAGACATCATTGGAGACCAGAGTGCTAAATTCTTGACAAGATCCAGAGCAAAAGGTTCAACCGCTGATGAATAGGTATGATTACTTTCTCAGATTGAACCCTTAAGTGTTGAAGATCTATGCAAAGATTCAGATTGGAAAAGTGCTATGCAAGAACAATTAGATCAAATAATCAAGAATAAAACATGGGAACTGGTCCCTAGACCTCATGACAAGAATGTGATTGGAACAAAGTGGATATTCAGGAAAAAAATGAATGAAGAAGGAACAGTGGTAAGGAATAAAGAAAGATTAGTATGTAAAGGATATGCACAAAGAGAAGGAATAGAGTACACTGATACATTTTCCCATGTCAGTAGACTGGAAGCCATCAAGTTTTTTCTAGCCTATGCAAGATTCAAGAACTTTAAAGTATATCAAATGGATGTCATGTCAGCTTTTTTGAATGGAGACTTGAAGGAAGAAGTCTATATAGAGCAACTTGAAGGATTCAAAATTTCAGACAAACTAGACATGGTATGCATATTAAAGAAAGCACTTTATGGACTTAAACAAGACCTAAGAGCTTGGTATGAGAGACTTGATGGTTACTTAACAAAGATAGGATTTAGAAAAGGAGCAGTAGACTGTAATTTATTCATAAGAGAGACAAATGAAGGATTACTACTTTTTTCTATTTTTGTTGATGACATTATCTTTTGAGGTAATGATAAAATAAGTGCAGAATTCACCAAAGAGATGAAAAGTGAGTTTTAAATGAGCATGATTGGACCTATTAAATATTTTTTGGGATTGAATGTAAAACAAATGGACAAAGGCATATTCATAAATCAGTCCAAGTATGTGAAGGAGATATTGAAAACCTTCAAGATGGAAGATAGCAAGCGAGTAAGCACTCCCATGAAAATAGGAAGCAAGCTTTCTAAAGATGATAATTCCATAGCAGTGGACAAGACCTTATACAAGTCTATGATTGGAAAACGCATATATCTTACTCAATATAGACCTGACATTTCCAATGCAGTGGGCATTGTTGGAATATTTGTAGCTGAACCTAAGAAAAATCACCTAATGGCAATAAACAAAATATTCAGATACCTAAAAGGAACTATAGACTATGGTTTATGGTATCCTAACTTAGATAATATATAACTTCATGTGTATATAAATGCTAATTGGGAAGGTTGTGTTGATGACAGAAAGAGTACATCAGGAGGAGCAATATTTCTTGGAGACAGGTTGGTCACTTGGACAAGTAAAAAGAAAAATTTTATTTCTCAGTCAATAACAGAAGCTAACTATGTGGAAGCATCATTCAATTGCTCAACAATGGTTTGAATCAAATAGATGATTAAATACTTTGGTATTTAGATTGATTATCCTATTGTTATTCATTGTGACAACACTAGTACTATCAATATGTCAAAGAACCCTATGATGCATGCAAAGACAAAACACATTAAGATCAAATACCACTTTCTAAGATAAAAATTTGCAGACAGAGAAGTAACATTGGATTATGTAAGCACTAAAGAACAATTAGCAGATATTTTTACAAATCCATTATCAAAATACACTTTTGAGTATCTCAGGAAGAAGTTGGGAGTAATTTTCTTTCCTGAGTCTGATTAGAATTTGCAGCAAGAACATCAGGCCTTGGTGACTAATTAATGGTCGACTACTCTACTTCTGGAGTAGTACTTGTGCCTAATGGATTTTTACACCCTTTGTCATTGATGTCAAAGGGGGAGTATTAGTAAGGGGGAGCATATACTATAGGGGAGTATACAGTTAGAAGAGCAGCAGTAGTGAAGAAGTAATTTTGATAAGGATATTGAGAAGATTGTAAAAATAAGGAAGACACTTTGAGTTGATGATATCATATGTTGCCATCAATTTCAAAGGGGGAGATTGTTAGAGATTTGTTTCTACGCAAATAATTGATTGTATGTTTTTCATTGATGACAACATATAATATACAATAGTGATCTATATGCAATTATCAGTATAGATGTTCTGGAGCTATGCATATTGATTTCCATGGTCTATACATGTTTTAGATTCTATGTGCATTCATGCTGAGTCAGATATGAATTTTTAGTTTAGTTATGTTAATCAGTTATGACAATTATAGAGACTGAAGACTATCTGTGAAGAGCCAACATAATTAAATTATTTCTTGAGTTGTGCCTATCTTTGGGATATGCATGTTTGTATTCATGTTTAGTTATGAGTTAAAGATAATTATCTAAAGGCACCAAACATGTTCTATCAGAATCGTGAAGTTGGAGTTAATTTGGTGGAGCCGACTTTGTGAAGTGTCGTGTCTATTTAGTTTGGGTTGCGTGATTCTCAACAGGTTGCATGGTTGATGTGGCCAACTAAAGAAGTATTGAAGGGGCTCCTAGAGCCAACAATGATCACATCCTTTAGGGAAGATACTTATTGTAATTCAATTGTTGAATTCCAAGTTTGAATGATATGAAAAGAGAAAGAAAAATAATAGAGCAGTTTACTGGTTAGAATGGAATAGTAAAGAGTCATCATTCATCAGTTGAGGATCTATGTGAAGAAGCAGGAAGAGACTAAAATTCATTGGAACTGATCAAGGAAGTAGGTCTACTCAAATAGTTCATCTATCAGATATAGTGTATATCTGTTCTACTGAAGGTTGTGGCCGATCATCATTTTAGCAATGAGCTTCTTGATAGTGAGTCCTCACCCCTAATAGGGTTACTTGTAAAAGACTCCTAATAGGGTCCAAACTTTAACCAGGTCTCTATACTTACTGCATTGTAAAGAACAACTCCTAACAGGGTTGCAAGATCTTCTAACAACGATAATTATACTCAAGTATATTTCTTTATGGGTGGTAATTCCCACCGGGTTTTTTACCTATTTGGTTTCCCCATAACCAAATTGTTGTGTTCTCTATTGTGTTATCTAAACGTGCATTTGTTTTATGTTAACTAATATCTAAGTAAAGAAAATAAATAAAGTTGTTGATAACTGATTCACACCTACCCCTCTCTTAGTTATCCTTTGGGACTATTCCAACAAGAATAGTGCCTAAAATGGTTCCTACAATATTTCTACATCATTCTAGGTCGAATATTTCTACATCATTCTAGGTCGAATAGAAACCCTTAGCTATAACTATGAAGAAAGTTGTAAAAGTTGTCATAAACTTGCTTGACAACATTTTGACAAATTTTAATGTTGGATGACAATGAATTGTAAAACTAGATTCATTTCGAGGAAACTTTATGGGTGGTTTCCATAATGGCCTAGAATCATGGGTATGGAATATTAAGGAAAAATGGATCTCATTTCCCTAGACATTTAGTGGAGTAGTGTAATTTTTAAAGTGAATGAAGCTATGTGTTCTGGTTTTTCAGTAATAGTCAAGTTGCATTGTTTTAATGAGTTAGTGTATGGATTTAATTGTTTGAGTTAGCATTGGTTATGTTTAGTAGTGATAATTATAAGTACTTTCTATTCAATAGTATAGTGGTTTTGAGTTCATCTATTTAGCTTTTGTAAATTGTTTTGTGAGCTATGTAGTTGCTGGAGTAGACAATGTGTTTTTTAGTTTTATGGCTCCCCCATAGAATCCAACCATGCAAATAATCATGGCCTAGATAAATATTTTAAGAGAGCGTCTTTATAGTGAATGTATGCAAGTAGGATTCCAGAGGAGCAATTTTTTTTTTCATTTTTAAGAACGTGCCCTAGGAAAACAGTGTGTGTCCGGTTAGAGTTTTGGCTAGGATTCCAGAGGAGCAATTTTTTTTTTCATTTTTAAGAACGTGCCCTAGGCAAACAGTGTGTGTCCGGTTAGAGTTTTGGCATGAAAAAATAGTGCATGATTGCACGGTAACAATTGAGGGAGTGAAACCAAAGGTGGTTTCATATGCATAGAGATCATACAGACACCTCTTAAGAATCTTGAGCATTGAAAAATTGATCTTGATATATTTTTTAGGAGAAATCATATGACTATACAAATATTGCCTATCAATCAGGACTAAGAAGATAAGAAGTAGGCGTATGTTTGACCACCTTAAACACAATCAAATGATAACATTTTTTTACTAGATTCTAGATATAAGTAGTAGATTAATGTCCAGATGTGATGCCTATTTTTTCATAATTTATTTTTAAGTAAATAATTAATTATCATTTTTCTTCTAAAACTTTTCTAGAATAGAATGTGACACATGTTTTAGGTTTAAAAAATGATATACCATTTGAAAGTTATAGCTATTTTTAAATCAACCTACCAATCATGACTTCTTTTTCACATCACCACTTTTTGGCATACTGTGATCCTGCACATACTCAAGAAGAAGGAGGAGGAGGAGGAGGAGGAGGAGGAGGAGGAGGAGGAGGAGAAGAAGAAGAAGAAGAAGTGGTTTGTAAAAACAAATATGTGATACAAAATTATTTAAAAAGGAGAATCAAAAACATATTTAGAAGCTACAACTAGATTTAAAGTCAATAGGACAGTCACTAAGCATGGATACAAGTTCAAGCTCTTTTCATTTTACCAGGTTGACACATGCCCAAGGGAGACTAGCCAAGCTTATGGCTAATGATGGAAGAATAAGGGAAAAATTGATTTTAATTCAGACAATGTTGATACCTCATTTGAAGGTTATCTAGAAAGAGGTGAAAGAGGCAAACGAACTAGCACATAAAGATCCACCTTTGAACATTGCAGAGTCTGATTGATCTAGGTACCGAGATAGAAATAAAATTTCAAGTTTTGGAATATGTAAGGACAAGTTGTGATAACGTATTAGCAATGGTATTATAGATCCATAAACCATTTTTGGATCAGTATAGTTTGACTCCAATGACACCAGTAGATCAAGGTAACAAGAGTGAAAAAAGGGGGAAATATCATAGATTCAACATGGGAAATGTAAGTATGTTGTATAGGTAGTGAATTATTTATGGAGAAAGACTGAGTGAGAATCCTAGGGGGAGTTCAGAGTTCTACGCTCTAAGTTTATTTGAGTACTATTTTGTTTTTTGTAAAGGACTAAGAGTCATGACAAAGTATTTTTTGATTAATGAAAAAGGTGGAGATTGTTGATCTCCAATTTTTTTTGTTTATTAGTCTCCCACACTTAGTCATAATCAAGGTAGGTTGGTCGGTCATCACTACGACTGAACCATCCCACTAAGGCTGAGAGAGAGAAGTAGATACTACCGAGTGATTCATAGCTCATAGAGTAGTCAATGTATGCCAAGCAAAATGATTTCTAAGTTGCAAAGAAGAGTTAGTGTCGAGCGACAACATACAGTTATGTCAAGCGAGACATTATCGATCTAGCACTAGTGTTTGGTTATGACGAGTAAACCAATTTTTTTATATTTGTTTGGAATGGCACAAACACCAAGGTATAATGTTTGTCTGAATTCTATGGAGAATTTAATGATTGGGCACAAATATTTAATGCATTAATTATGTATTATTTTTATTATCATGAACCCCTATGCAAGCCATGAAACCAATCAAAATTAGGGATGCCTAAGCGGAAAAAGATGATGGATCTAGATCATTGATCTTGATCTGGATGACCTATATATGGGATGCTTCAAACCATAATCTATGTGTGTTAGAGATTATAGGTTTGGATGTAGATGTTAAGAGAAGAGATCATTAGTATATACATGTTTTGCATATGAAAAGCATTGACCAGATAGACTGATCGAGCAGAGCAGTGAAGAGAAAAACAAAGATAAATCAGATTGAAAGATCAATTATGAGTTGGAAAGAGGAAATGGGTTATCAAAATTTGTAGTACAGAACAAAGGACTAGGCAATGATACATTCTAACAAGTGAATCAGGTAAATCTCTTAACAAAGTGGTCCTAATAGGCCTTTGTAAATCTCTGAATCTTATCAGGTTTCTTACTTTGTTGTAAGTTTAAATACTTTAACAAGGTAGATTGTATAAGTTCCAAATCTCTTAATGGGGTAGACCCCTCACCGGGTAGATCATCAAATATGATAATAACTTTGTAGGCCTAACATGCACACTTTATTACTGTAGTATTGAATATTACTGGGTGCAATGCCCACACCACTTTTACCTTCAAGGGTTTTTGGGTTACCAATTCTTTGTGTTGTGTTCATGATTAGATGTTAAATCTTTAAGGCATTTAGGTTTATGTTTATGAACACATAGTTGAATCATTTATTTTAGAATGGGTAGAAGTTTTGTAGATCTGATTCAACCTGTCTAAGTTACTGCTTTCCCATATTACACTTCCAAAACTATACATACATACATACATACATACATACATACATACATACATACATATATATA
>MU223956.1:573260-584884 GCA_018584345.1 Thuja plicata | reverse complement strand
TTCTCCACCCTTTCTTGATGATATATTGCCCCCCCCCCCAACCTCCTTTTCTCAAAGTTTAAGTTGGTCATGCATCCACTCATCAAAACAAGAGTATTCAATCCATTACCATGACATATACATATACATATACATATGCATATACATATACATATACATATATACATATACATAGACATATACATATACATATACATATACATATACATATACATATATATATACATATATTTGTATCTTCATTTGATAGAATTAATAGTAAGACATTTATAAAGGAGATTTGGTACAAAGTTATCATTTAGAGTACCAAAGAAATATGGTCAGATATGGTGCAATTCAAAGATTCTATAACCATATGTTTCTAATAAAAAAACAAAAATGACTAAGAAACATCAATAAACACCCTGCCAGATCCTAATATAGACGTATGGCATCTAGGTTGCACTAGCCCAATTCTAGTTCGTACTTACCAGTTTACCTGAAATCTAGGCATTCGTTGATTATAACCATATTTCTCCACCCTTTCTCGATGATGTATTCCCACCACCCCCCTTTTCTTGAAGCTTAAGTCGTTCTTGCGTCCACTCATCGAAACAAGAGTACACAGTCTATTATCATGATATATATATATATATATATATATATATATATATATATATATATATGAATTTGTGAATTTCTTAAATTTGATTATCAATCTTGTTAAGTGGAATACTTGTGGGTATTTTTAAAATGTGTTAAGAGCTGTGGTTGCCTAATATTTATGGAATATGGCTTAATGAAGTTGTGGAACCTCTTTTGGTTGAATTTTATTAGTTTCTTGTAAATGATAATCAATATTTTCATCTAAGCTATGGGTATGGTTAGGGTCTTCTATGATCCTACAAGGCTAGTTATAGGTTCACGGTTGCTTCTACCTATTATGAATTCTACCCAAGCTTTCTCATTAACTAACACATGTTGGTCTTTATTCAACTAAGTGACCCTATAGGGGTTATTATGTGTGACCCTTTTCAATTTCAAGTTACAACTCTTTATAAGATTCATGGGAGGAATTGTGTTCTAACACATTCATGAAGGAAATGTATCACAAACTGCCCTGTCACTATCCCATACATAGACCCATACACAACCATTAAAAACTTTTGAACAAAACATTATTTTGACAACCCCTCTAATGAGAATCTAGAGAATTAGGTTTCTCAAATCATATTTAACAATAAGCTAAATCCAAAAGTGCAATGGAGAGATACACTGCCCCATATAGAGACCCATTTTTCTATCATGAAAAGTTTAGAAAATCCATTGTTTAAGCTCCAAGGGCATCTAATAAATTTTCCCAAATATAAACCAAATTAAACAAAAGTAGTTTTAAATTAAAGATTCCTGAGTCTAGTTTCAAACAAATTAAGTTTCACAATTGTTTATTGGATAAAACGAGAGAAATCTCTAAACCTTCATAGGTAGGTTTCTTGGAGAGGGTTTCTCATATTTTTTTGAAAAATCCATTAAACTCTCTCCATGATTTGTTAAAATTTCTTCCATTGGTTTCCAAATAGAGCTAAGACAGATACCTATAATTTTCAATAGGTTTCATTTCATATTTAATCCGTACAACCACATAAATATTGCAAAGAACAACAAAAACTTGACTGAAAGTAAAGATTGCCTCAAAAATTTAAACTCACATACATTTTATTCAATGCTTGATAAGTTAAATGAAAATACCAGAAGGAAAATTTATTCATCCACCATAAACTATCCCTACATGCAGGGTCTCAATCATTACATAGTTGAATCCTCATGTCTCTTTTCTGTTCCGCACAATGAGGAAGACAATTAGAGGTGATTTTTTAATCTTGCACTTTCTCCACACCTCAAACTAATCTCTCCCTCAACCAAATTCAACCATTCAATGGTAATTATGATTTTTAGAGTAGTTGAAAATCTCCATCTTCATTGGAACTAACCCACATCTTTTCTTTGTCATTTTGAAACTTTTTGCAATGCAATTGTGCAAAGTTGCACTATGCAACTTTTGGATTTTTGATATGATCTTTTCTAGTAGTGGTTGATGTCTGAATATTTCTTGCACAAATTTATGGGCTATGGTGGTTGATGAATCTATTATGTTTTGTGGTATAAAGTGAGCTACCTTGTTTAGTTTATCCACTTCTAGAAGGATAGTATTTTGTTTATTTCATGACATAGACAATCCTTAGACAAAGTCCATACTAATTACATGCCACTTCCACCTAGGTATGGGCTGAGGATGACGCAATCCTATGGGTTGTTGATACTCTGCCTTTACCCTTTAACATTCCAAACAACTGACAACAAACACTACAACATCCCTTGATTCCTTTCCATAAATATAAGATTTTAACATCTGCTAGAAGCTTAGTAACTCCTAGGTGGCATGAGTAAGGCACATAATGTATTTCTTTCCACACTAGGTTTCTAAACTCATTCAAGTTAGGGATGTACATTCTTCCTTCAAACCTTAGAAACCCATTGGTTTTGAACCTAAACCCATCATACCAATGGTGGTGGGGGTTAGTCTGAAGGGCCTCTTTTACTTTCTTGTAAAATTTATCAATCTTATAATTCTGGACAACCTATTGTCTGAAATTGGTATGGATAGATGCTATCCCTGAGATATCTATTCTATAGCTCGATACATCTATCACATGGTTTTCCTTCCCCTTGATATAACTAATTTATAAATCATAATAAAAAATCAATTCTATCCATATTCTTTATTGTGCATTCAAACTAGGATAGGTAAAAATATACATCAGCCCCTAATGGTCTAATTTGAGTTCAAAATGTTTTCCTGACAAGTAATTGCACCATTTCTAAAGGACATGCACAATTGTGGCTAATTCCAAATCATGATGGGCATAGTTCATCTTATAGTTTTTGAGCTTTTGTGATTCATATGTGACGAGTCTCTCATCTTGCATTATACCCCATCTACTCCTCCAGATTCATTTTTCACCGCTAAGAACTAACCTTCAAGATCTGGCACCTTCAAAATTATTGATGGGATTAATTTATCTTTGTGTAAATTGAAGGCTTGCTAACAGATATCCACCCACTCAAACTATTTCAGTTTTCCATAAAGAGAGGTGATAGGATATGCAATTCAGTACAAGTTTAGGACAAAATTTGTATATTATCCCATCAACACCATGAAGCTTCTGAATTCTTGCACATTTTTTGGAGTAGACCATTCCAAAATTTCCTTAATTTTAGCTGGATCTATCGCCACCCCTTTATTATAAATAATGTACCCAAGATATTATACTTCCTTCTAAAAGAAAGTACACTTTGACAACTTGACATACATCTTATGTTCCCCAAGTGATTATAATACCAAGTGAATATGTTGCATATGTTCCTCTTCATCCTGGGTGTATATAAGAATGTCATCAAGAAACACTAGCAGAAAATTATCATGGAAATCATGGAATATACTATTCATAAGGTTCATAAAGGTTGTCAAGGAATTGGTTAATCTGAAGGGAATGACTACAAAATCATAATATCTGTAATGATTTCAGAAGGTTTTTTGTGAAAATCCTCTTCCTTGAGTCTCAGTTTATGGTATCCTGACCGCATATCTATTTTTGAAAAAATGTAGCTCCTCGCATTTGATCAAAAAGGTCATCAATGTTGGGTAATTGATACTTTTTCCTAATTCTCACCTTGTTTAATATTAGGTAGTCAATCCAATGATTGAGCGTCTCATCTTTCTTGTTGACAAAGATGGGAGGTTCTCCCTATGGTGACACATTAGGATGGATTAATCCTTTGTTAAGAAATTCCTACAATTGATCTTTTAATTAAACCAACTCTACACTTGTTAGCCCATACGGTGCTTTAAAAATTTGTTTGGCTCCTGGTATGAGATCTATGGAGAAGTCAAAAAATCATTTTTAAGGTATTCCTAGTAATTATTAAGGAAAAACATCCTGGAAGTCAATAAGATAAGGATATTTATCTGTGAAGCACTATTTATATTTTCTTCCTTATCAAGTATTATTATTTATATTCATTTACTATAATCTCACCCAGTCTATGGTCCTAAAACTCTGGTAATTTATGTTCATAAAAGAGTTATGGTACTCATCTCTTCCAAGACAATTGTACAAAATTATTACAAGTGACCCCAGATTGTTTAAGTTTGAGTTCAGCCATCTTACTCTCCCACCAACTAGTTTCTTCCCTTGTTAGCTGATACGAAACCCATACAACATTCTGAGTTTTTGAATAATCTCTAACGGTAAAGTACTTTTCCATTCCTCTCACCTAATATTTGGTGGAATATCCAATAATGGTCCCATCAACTTGAGGAGGTTCTACTTTATTCATATCCTTGAGTATGATACCAATCCTATGGTCTCTCTCATAGTTTTTTGTTTAATTATGGGACTGTTCCTCTCTTTTTGTATTGGATTGCTCATATTTGTTTTCCCTTTTTCTAGACTAGGATTCAGTCCTTCTACTCTTAGTCTCATCCATAACTCTAATTTTATACTTGCAATTTCCTATACATTTTTGGGTTTCTTGCATCATCTGCATGATTTTGTCCAATTTTGCAGTTGGAGATCTAGTAACTTCAGGTCAATCTCCACTTCGTGCATTTTAAATTTAACTGAATACTTGGTAAAAAAAATTCTTCAATTCCTATACTATTATATTTCATAAAACTAAAAGTAATTTCTATAAGGTAATGTGTGTGTAAGATTACACCTTCATGAAATTAAGATTAAGAACAACAATTCTATGGAAAGACAATACAATTTAATCTAATAATTGAAGCTAAAAATCCATATCATCTCATGGTTCTCTATCTAAGATTTGTTAAGAGAGCTCTTAGGCTTAATCTCTCTCAAGGACAATCCTAGAACGAGAAATGAATGATAAACAAATGCTCAAATCTAGCTTAGAATGCTTGGAATTCTTAAAATGCTCAAAATGCTCTAAGATATGTTAGAAAAAAACAAATGCTCCTAAACATGATATACTTAATGTTATGAAAATGTTGAAATACTCTCAAAAGCTCTCAAATTCTCTCCATATGCCTATCATAAGGATGCTTTTTCTCTTAAAATTATTGGATCCCAAACACAAAAGAAATGGCTTGTATTTATAGCATTTTCTCAAGGGTAGGGGGTAGAGTGAGTTGATCATGATCAAATTTTGGTTAAGTCAAAAGATTTGAGGTGCTCTCAAATGGAGGGAAAGTTGATTGGTTGTCTCAAAGATATTAGGAATTAAATAACTAAACCATTTAATTAATTTAGCCACGGAAAGGTGATTGGGTTTGATTTGGTCTTTTTGATTTGAACTATACAATTGAAAAATCAATTGCATAATTTGATTAATCCCTTTAGGGTTGAATTTAATTATTTGATTTCATGATTATTTGATCTTTTAATTTGGTTTGATTTTTGTCCATTTGTTTTGATAAATGTCCATTTGATTTGATCCATTTGTTTTGCACTAAGAAGATATTTTGAAGCATTTGGCTGAGATTTATAGTTTGGAATGCTTGAGATACACATGGTCAATTTTAGGTGTCTACAAATGCCCCTCTTTGAATTGATGTGTGAAGCGCATTGATTCAAAGAAAGCTTGATTATCCTAATCATTGATTCGATACTGATGAGCTGACTGACTGATATGAATACCTGATATGAAAACCCTGATATGAAATCCTAATATGATGCTCTGATATGAAATCTCTGATATGATACTCTAATATAAAATCTCTAATATGAAACCCTGTTATGAAACCCTGATATGAAACCCTGATATGGAACTCTGATATGAAATCTTTGATATGAAATCCTAATAAAGTTTGAAACCCTGATATGAAATTCTAATATGAAATCTCTGATATGAAACCCTGATAAATTTTGAAATTTTAATGCCCCAGATTTGATATAAAATATGATGCAGAATCCTAGTTGGAAGATATGATGATGCCCCCTCAGAAATGAAATCATATTGATTGTAGGTAAAAGGTTTTAATGAACAAAGCTGATAGAAGAGATCCAAGAGGATTGCATTTTTGATAACAATGATGTTTGAAATATGTCGAACAAATGCCCCAATGTGCAGAATATGCAGATTTGGTTTGACTGGGTCAAAAAGTCTCACAAAATAGGTTAAAATAGATTAAATAGGTTGAAAAACCCAAATTTACTATTCATTTTCACTTTTCACTATTGAGATTTTACTCTAAGCCTCTGACGATTGACAGCGATGGTGGTCCCCATTCGAGAGCACAGGTTTGAGCGAGCACACAGATATCAGAGACCTCTTGATTACGGGCCTCCGGTGAGTGATTTGAACTCCCTTAGTGCATTTATTGCTCTTGAAAATGCATTTAATACATGTTTTTAATGCTTTCTAGGAAAATTTTAGCGAAAGTCCACATAGGATAGATAAAGTGTCGTGTAGGGCATAGAAAAGTTTCCTCCACATGTTAAAAATCCATGTAGGAGCAATCCTTAGCCGCGTAGGATTAAGGGCAAAATGTAACCCAAATAGTAATGAGCCGCCTGAAAAACCCTAGTTTTTAAAGGTCGTGTGTGAGTTGTGAAAAGTTGTGTAGGCCTGTAAAAGGCCACCTAATTAGTTAAGTGCCACCTCTGATTAGTAAAGTGTCACTTTTAAGGAGTTAAAAGTTGTGGGGCTTGAAAAGCCGCATACACTAAGTTAAGTGTCACCTACCATTAAATTGGAAATTTGATATAGGAAATAGATGAAATCATTGCGATTGATCATCCAGATGACCCAAATAGATTCCAAGCTTAGAAAATGTATGTCCAGAATGTCACATAGTGTTTAGGATATTAGAAAAGTCATAATGATGAATGTTTGATAGGTCAATCAGATATGATTAAAATGATTACAAATTATCCTTGTGTCTCATGATATAGAGGTTAGGAGAAATAAGTTAATACGCTCAAGTTAGAGAAAAGATAGATTTAATGTGTTTTGATTGACATAGAATGGTTCACCAAGAGAAAGACTATCATAATTCACTTTGTTTCAAAATGTAGGAACATTTCCACAAGTTGTGGGTACGAGGTGTAGCATTATGGATTTTTGATTTAGTAGATGAGCTTACGCCTCCTGAGTGGCATACTATTGAGACATGTGGACTCAGTTTCATGTTAGATCTCCCTCAGTTTCAGTCAAACTGGGGTCTATTGATAGCTATGGTAGAGCGATGGCACTCTGACCATAATACATTTCATTTAACCCTTCGCGAGATGACTATTACACAAAAGGATGTGTACAGATTATTGAGGATCTTGACTCATGGAGAGCGGGTGTATTATGATTCAGTGTATGATAGTAGTGTATGCAGATGGGTGTTTGGAGATAACACCATTGATGACGATTCCATTACTTGGGCACAGTTTACCTCTTTTCCCACTTTTCCAGCGTTATTAGGGGCTGTGATTGGTGGATTAATTTTTCCAGATAGGAGAGGTTGTAGTTTCACGGTCGGATGGGGCCGGATTTTAGAGGGCCTGATTGCACATCCATAGATATTGGATTGGGGCTCCTATGTGTTGGCTTAGTTATATCATGATCTTCATGAGATTGTATATCACCACAGTGTAGCTCTTTCTACAGGTGTGGTATTATTACAGTTATGGACTTGGGAGCATCTTCCTATTACGAGGTCAGTGTTAGCTCAAGTACAGGTATGGGGTTATTCGTATACTTTTCTATATGATGGCATGGTTGTCCAGCATCGTCTAGGCAAGGTTGATTTTTGGAGATGTACCATTGATGATATAGATCGGGTAGTATAGAGGCCATATCTTTAGTCTGAGAGGTGGTGGGAGGATGACAATGAGCTACCATATATGTTTTCACCTCGATGGATGATAGGCCAATCACCATTAGTCATTGAGAGATTTATCTTCGGGAGAGTTCTCCATCAGTTTGGCTAAGTTCAGGACATGCCGCAGGGTATGGCACTCTATGCTAGGGTATAGGCTGAGAGATCAATGTGGGGAGCATAGGTTGACTGCTGGTTAGCTTTTTTGCAGATTGATCAACTCGGGTATGGTGTTTGGAATATGATGATGCAGGTGGTAGATGCAGGGATGTCGGCTGAGTATTGCGAATGGTTTTTGCAACATCAGTTTGTTCGATTCACTAATCTATCATAGCTCATTCCTGATGTTGATGAGCTCTTAGATGATGATGGAGATGATGGCGATGATGGGGATGATGGCGGTGGACCTCGTAGGCGTAGAGTTTAGAGAGCACCTATGGTGCCTCTAGTATAGAGAGTTGTAGGATCTTGGATGAGAGGTGGACATGTGAGAGGCTGAGGTGGCAGATTCAGGCAGCCTAGGCAGAGACTAGCATGAGTAAAGGTACCTCAGGGTCAGGCTCCTTTGATAGTTGGTGTAGATTGGGCCAGACACAGACATAGACATGTCTAGGTGGCCAGACAGGTTCTAGTTCAGGGACATATTCCATAGGTGGATCCACAGATCAGTATGACATAGGTGATACCTTAGGTACCCTTAGTGCCTTAGGCACCATAGGATCCTTCAGCATCACAGGAATCTCCAGTTCCTCCTGTTATGGATGATTTAGTGTAGTATGTTAGGGGTTTACAGGCAAGGATGACAACGGTTACAACTAGATTGGATTAGGTTTCTACTATGCTGCAGCAGTTTCTGACTACTCTAGCTCAGTTACTTACTAGTGCGAGCACGAGTCAGGAACCTCCTAGTACACAGGATAGATTAGGTGATAGGGATCCTGATGGTGTAGGGGGTTTAGGCGGTTCAAGCATAGGTTTAGCTGGAGATGGATCAGGTGCCCCTGCTGGGTCACGAGATAGATTTGGACCCATGATATCTGGATATAGTATTGATGATGTATCATATGTATTTTTTATCAGGACTTGGATGTATGGACCATTATATTGATGTACCTTTGATGTACTGATTTATGTTATAGACATTGATGATGGACATTTATCTATGATGATCTTTGATTCCTCCTTTGATGATGTTATGAGATTTCCTTTTATGCATATCTACATGTTTCTATGATTCATTTATTTCTATTGTGCTATGGATGCAATGTCTTAGAGTAGGACATAGATAAATGGATGCAAGTGATGTTAGTGAAATTTATCTCTATATTCTTTTCTGATTTAACCATGTATGGATTATGCAATGCAATGAATGCAATATTTTAGTGCTTATGATAAATGAAATGCAACTATCTTTTTGATTTTGGATGTATGCATTTTAATTTATCATATGCAGTTCTAAATGATGATATGGATAAATGAATAATGATTAATGTTTCTTTTTCTTTTTTTTCTCTTGACATGAATATATAATGAATAATGATTAATGATGATGAATGCAAAGAAAAATCTCATTTTGATGACTTGAAACCAATAAATTGATGAAGTGTTGTTAACTTGTATCCCCCCCCTTGAAACTTGGAAAATTGATAGAAAGACAAGCCATTTAAAAACTAAATTTGGAGAATGCAAGTTTAATTTAACATGCAAAATCAATTAATCTAACATGAAGATGCAATGCAACTAATTGTCCTTGAGGTTTGCGAAAGAAAATGAAAACTGAGATATATTTTCATCATAGAGTGTTGCGGAACTAGGAGTCAATACAATCCTTACTGGTGCCACTGCAACCATAAGAATATGAATATGACTTTCCCTTGTGTGGTAACCCTTTCTATGAAACCAAGTACAACCCTCACTAGTGTAATGACCAGCTATGGGAGTATGAATACCTATTTAATCGGATTCAATGTTGCAAGTGGATGTTGGTATTAAGATATGGAAAATCTAAATAGCCAAGGCATCCTTTTGCGTAAACAAACAAAGGTTAACCCTCCATCCCATATGAATGTCCTCTATGGTTCTTTGATGACCATGTACTTAGAATAATTCACACAATTTAAATAATCTTCCTCAAAATAGTCACTCAAAAGCTTAAGAAAACATCATGTCTCTATCATTGCCAATCTAGTCAAAACATCATCAATTAGCTAAAAAGAACATGACTCAAAAAATTCAATGAAAAACTCATCCAAATTCCAAGTGTTTGTGAAATGTATCAAGATTTTCAAATAATAATTTGAGACAATCTGATCATTTAAGGTGTGTCAATTTTTAATCCTGATAAAATAAGTCAATGAAACTCAAGGAGCGTGTTATGCGATCAAACTGTTTAGGATTGAACAATGATATCCATCAAAGGTTCCAATCTGAAAATATGCTTCTGAGGTGTGACCAAAATGTTGCACTATTGAATCCAATTGGTACCAAAAAATCTATGATGTGTGCCCCCAAGTGAAAAATGTGATCAATCTGAAACTTTAGGGCTATTGAACCTAGAATGCGATAAAAATCAGCTCTGAGACTTTATTAGGGTGATGCACAAATGACGAATGCAATGAGGATGTGGACAAGTGAGATGAGGAAACACAATATGTACAAATGCAACTAGGAAATGCCTACGGGAAAAAAGGTGCCTATTTCCAGATTTTCACCTCTTGGGATTATTTCTCTTTTTCTCTCTTCTTTTTTTTTTGCTACCAAGGTGCCTATTGCTAGGTTTTCACCAAGGCACTTTTTTTTATCTTTTTCAAATGTTTTTGGCTTTTTGAATTTTCTAATTTTTTTGTATTTTGAACTTTTCTCATTTTTTTGTATTTTTGAATTTTTCCATGTACAAAGGTGATGCTTGACTCATCTGATACTCTCAACTTATACTCTTTATTCTAATACTCTTTCCTCTAAATCAGGTGTGGAACCTCTTAAGATAAATGATATTGATAGGTTCTAGCAATTCATCACCATCACAATTGGCCAGTTTGTAGGTCCCCATTAAAAATGAAGAAACAATGACAAAAGGACCAAGCCAATTTGCTTCCCACTTTCCTTTCTTTTCTCTATCAGCCTGATTTTTTGGATTTTCTCTCAATACTAGATCCCCTATTTGAAATTTTCTTGGCTTGATATGCTTGTTATAGTTCCTAGAAATTCAATTATGATACACTTTCAAATGATCATAGGCTTGAGTTTGATGTTCCTCCAACAATTCCAATTGTTGAAGACGCGCAACTCTATAATCCTCATCCGTTATTAATCCATGCAATGAGACTCTGAGGTATGGTATTTCAAATTCTAAAGGAGAACAGCTTCGGCCCCGTATACCAAAGAAAAAGGTGTAGCTCCTATTGGGGTTTGAATACTAGTCCTATAGGCCCATAATGCTGGATTGATTTGAAGGTGTCAATCCTTTCCTAATTTTCCAATGGATCTCTTAAGGATTTTAAGGATCTTCTTGTTGGTAGTGTTAGAGTATTATTACTTTATGCTTATTAATTAAATCATATTGATTTAATTATATAAGTTCCTATTGATCTAGTTACTTAAGCTTCACTTAGCTGCATTATTAATTAATAATGTGTAGATTAGTTTTTCCCTTTAGGGTTTCTATCTCACCTTTATAAGGTTGATCATTGAGCCAGGGGTTCTTTCATTATGGGGGGGCTTTGGAGCCTCAACCCTCTCTCATACGGGGGGG
>MU223956.1:542724-555572 GCA_018584345.1 Thuja plicata | reverse complement strand
GGTACAGGCCAAAGATTGCTTGTAAGCGGCTGTTGAAAAATCTTAGGTGGCACACTTTATCTGGTCGGTGGCATGCTTTATCTAGTAGGCGACCCAATTTATCTAGAACACGGCTGCAGAATGAAAGATGGAGATGAATCAAGCTTTGTAGGCAGTGTTTTATTGTTCATATGCGGCTCTTAACATCGCATAAGCGACTCTTCTCCTGTTTTCTACAAAATAAAACCAAGAACAAGACAAAACACACAAAATATTATGATAGAAATGTTAGCAAAAAGGCTTAGAGCCCCACGGTGGGCACCATTTGTGTGTGTAAGATTACACCTTCTGGAAATTAAGATTAAGAACAACAATTCTATGGAAAGACAATACAATTTAATCTAAGAATTGAAGCTAGAAATCCATATCATCTCATGGTTCTCTATCTAAGCTTTGTTAAGAGAGCTCTCAGGCTTAATCTCTCTCAAGGCCAATCCTAGAACAAGAAATGAATGATAAAAAAATGCTCAAATCTAGCTTAGAATGCTTAAAATGCTCAAAATTCTCCAAGATATGTTAGAAAATAACAAATGCTCCAAAACATGATATACTAAATGTTATGAAAATGATGAAATACTCTCAAAAGATCTCAAATTCTCTCCATATGCCTATAATAAAGATGATTTTTCTCTTAAAATTCTTGGATCCCAAACACAAAGGAAATGGCTTGTATTTATAGCATTTTCCCAAGGGTAGGGGCTAGAGTTAGTTGATCATGATCAAAGTTTGGTTACGTCAAAAGCTTTGAGGTGCTCTCAAATGGAGGGAAAGTTGCTTGGTTGTCTCAAAGGTATTAGGAATTAAATAACTCAATCATTTAATTAATTTAGCCATGGAAGGGTGATTGGGTTGGATTTGGTCTTTTTGATTTGAACTATACAATTGAAAAATCAATTGCATAATTTGATTAATCCCTTTAGGCTTGAATTTAATTATTTGATTTCATGATTATTTGATCTTTTAATTTGATTTTATTTTTGTCCATTTGTTTTGATAAATGTCCTTTTGATTTGATCCATTTGTTTTGCATTGAGATGAGATTTTGAAGCATTTGGCTGAGATTTATAGTTTGGAATGCTTGAGATACACCTGGTCAATTTTAGGTGTCTACAGGTAACATTCAAGAAATAGACTAAAATGGTACACACAACAAAATTTTATTTCTATTATTCATTCAAAATTGTTTTTTGCATTTCTTTACAATGAGATTATATAGAAAATAAAAAATTATGTTCTCTCTCTTTTACACATACATACATACATGGATACCCTATATGTGACTTCCCTCTCATTCCTTATTTCTTTTTCTACTCATAATGGGATCCTCTTTGACATCATAATTAGAAGGGATGAGTCTATAGCCTAGGGTAGGCTCTCGTTTGGCAACAGGTGGAATTGTTGCTGCAGTAATATAAGTCTACTCTAATTTACTAGAAGTGAGAGGGGGTTGATATTTTCCCACATATGTAGGAGGTTATGGTTTTTTAGGGTTCATAATCCTATGATATTTTCCTACATATGTAGGAGGTTACGGTTTTTTTGGGTGTAGAATCCTATTTTTTCTCAGCTAATATTGTTTCCTTGACATCTGTCGTAATTTCAGATGTCCAAGTTTTCCTTTCTTGCTTGATTCTTCTTAAGGTTGTTGCTAAGGTTTCATTATCCATGGGGAAAATAACACTTGGAGTTGTCATATTTTTTATACAATGAATTTTATAGCTTCATGGTAAGTGGGTCACAAACCCTCTTCCATTTGGTATGGATCATTATCGGCATCCCAACAATAACCAAAATACCTAGATTAGTTATCTATTTATGGTTAAATATTAGTGAGCCTCATGTCCTGTGTTGAACGCAGTAGATCTAATACCATATGTAACATGCACTAAATTATAACAAGTAGAAACAACTAGTTTATTATATGATTTCAAATTTAAATAAAACTTAAACGAAAAATTACACTAGCATTCATAGAGTATTCAAGTTTTACCAACATAATTAACATCATATAAAGTTCTAAAAATAATTATTATTACTATAAACATTAGCATCTGGTATCTATTTTCCTCTCTTTAGTTCCAATCTGCATCAAAGGGGGATAAGATATCATTGGGGTGTTTATCCACACAACCATGGATTGTTACCAATCCCCCTTGCTCAATGCTTACCACAATGGGCTCAACCCTCCACAAGCGATGGAACATGGTTATGTCAAGTCATGTTGGAATTAGTTCAAAACCCTACAACCATAGTTAGTCACACCCTATAGCTACTACTATATTGGTATAACTCCTTACTAAGATTGTATCTTGGATCTTAAGAACTAATAAGCACTAGCTTTTGGTTGGTGCACCTTGGCCAATGATTCATTCAACATGTTATCATGTCGTGAAGTTCACACCCTATCCAACTTTCACCCTAAGGAACTGTAAAGGAAGAAATTTGATAAAAGGGGGAAAATTGATTATGTTTAGGTGATTGATTATTTGAATGTTTGTGTATTTCCTTAACCTTTACATTGAATTGTAATTTATGTGTGTGATATTGTAATGTGATTAAGCATATAAGGGGAAGGAAGATAAGATATTCCTCTTTTATCCCCAAATGCAGAAACGAAAGATCCAAATTGATTAACCCAAAAGAAGGATTAATGCACGAATGAATCGACCATTTGGAAATGAGAGAAAGGAAGAAGATCTTAAATTATGTTTTATGATTAAGGAGATATGATATATAAGGGTATGTGCAAGATCATGGGGGCCAAAAAGTGGCAATGTGAAAAAATCCACTTTTCACTCGTCCAAAAGCGCATGAAAATGTTTGTTGACTTTTTAGTAGGCCTGGGTATCAGTACACCTGGGCAAATCTGACACCAAAGCACAAGCCTAATCGGGTACATGATATTTTTGGGTACATGATATTTTTAGGTACCTAAAAATATCAGGTACCCAATTTTTTTGGGTACCCAAAAAAATTGGGTACTCAAAACCTGTGGCATAAATCAAAACCCGTGAGCCACTTTCCTCATTTCTCTCATCATTTTGGGTTTGGAAAATGGCTAGAAATATCCTATACATGATTTTTTGGGTACCTAATTGCTCCAACAACAAATTCGACTCCACAGTTTATCCGGTAAGTAAATTCTTGCTATATCTGGATTAATTGTTTTCATTTTCATGTTAAATGTAGTTCTTTTGGTTAAAATGAGGTTTTGTATTGATTTTTTTAATAATATATGAAATCGATTTGAAATTTATATTTGTATATTATTTAATTAGGCATGGCTGACAACAATGAAGATAATAACCCTCCCCCACCAAATAGTGATCCCCAAAACAATCCAGAACTGCTTCAAAACCCTCAATCTTTAGAGGATTTGATACAAGAGAATTTGAACAATATACGAGGCTTCAAAAACACGTATAAGAATATACCTACGTTAGCTCCTATGCTTGCCACCCTAAATACCATTGTTGAAAACATTGACACCCTTATGCAACAACATAATGCTACTCTTCATTGGCGTGATGATATGCACACCCAATTTGATGACGGCCTTGACCATGATGGGATTGCTGCCCTTAATATAACTAAGAAAGATATAGCCTCCCTTTTTGTTAATCCTAAAATCAGATTAAAAGTTGACCCCAAAAAGCCAAAATTATCAATAAAATGGTACACAAACGAAGCAATGTGAACACACTTTTGGGAACGTTGGTGGATGGTTTTTGATAAAACACCCCATAGAAATTTGGAGCTCCCTTTCTATTTAATAAAAAAATTGTATGCTGATTTTGTGTTTGGTCACAATGTAAATTATTGGAGCATGAAGCCCAACATGGGTGTAGGTGGAGGAACTCCTCAGACTAGGCCATTTTCCCAATGCAAAAAGGCCACTACCTTTGTCCCCCCCCACTGATGTCGCACCCCCTTTTCCAGTACAGCATCTTGATATCATTACGGAGGCTAGCTCATAGAGTATTAGGGCCATTCACATGTTGAGTGATCAGTTGATCACGCAAACCAGGTCATTTTTGCCTCCTGGTGTGGATGATGCTGGTACATCAACATTTGGCAGTAGTTCATATGTATGTGTGCCCCATACTTGCATTATGTGCAAGAACTTGTGCCTCAAACCGCTTACTGATGCAGATACATATCAGTATTTTATTGATGAGGACACAGGAGACGCAGCTATAGAGGCTGCAACACCTCATGGAGCACTTACAGTGTTGAGAAGGGGTATGCAGCGCCATGGAGTCTTTTTGATATGGTAAGAGTAAACATTATAAATAAATTTGTCACATGACTTTATTTAATTTAAAAATAATTTATTTATTTAGATTAGTTTTAATGACTGCATGCACTTATGTATATATATTTGGTCCATTTATGTACAGTCAATGACAGAGGAGGAGTTGAGGCAAGTGGATGACTCCACACTTTTTTCCATTTCATTTGGCCTTGATACTCATATGGTATATTATAAATTATGTACCCATTAGTTTTTTTTTATATCATTTTGTGTACATGCTGAAATCTCTATGAATTAGAGCAATAAAATTCATACATTTACTAATATATTTTCATATTATTATTCTCTTGCAGGTCTCAGTCGATGTCAGTGGGGGGCACGAGGGGGTTCCTTCGTCATGCGTTGACAAAAGAAAGGTAATTAATTGTTTAAGATTAATTATGCATGCATATGTATTTTACTTGTGTGTAGTAATAATATTTTACATGAACTTTATTGTATAGGGTGTGGCTCACGATGATGTCCCCACACAGGTTCGAGAGCCTAAGCTCACAGGCATCTCAATTCAGGGTGATAGCCCAATTGTACATAGATTTGTACATATTTTTATTTATATTTTGTAACCAGGGTTGTTATGATGAAGTACATTTATATATAATTGACTATCTTTTTTACTCTCATAGGTTACTCCTAGTGCGAGAGAGGCCCCACAAGAATCATTCCATCTTTGTTGACCCAGCCCACTATTCTAGAGGAGGGGTCGGTGGACGTAAGTTTTAATTTTAGTTCAATCAATTTGTAATTTTATTATGCCATCATCCTATTTTGTAAATTTATTACTCTATGTTTCACCTTGGGCCCCTGCACCACTCTACTAATCTCATTATTGCAAATATATACTTATAGGTCGGAGTTGGTATTGGTGGCACTGTCCGTTTGCTACCAAAGACTTATGTTAGGATATCTGATTGTGGTAGGTGATTGAGAGCCTACGTACATATGTTTGTATTAAATTATAATTTATAATTAAATTCATGTTTGAATTATGAATTAAATATATGTACAAATCATATAAACTAAGCAATCTAACTTGGGATTGAACTCATTTTTTATGCACGATCAATCAGAGCCAAATACTTCTTCAAAGAGGTTACATTTTGATGATCCCCCTATGACATAGGATGTAGTTTTAGTTGTGTTCATTTAGAGATGCCACTTGGCACATTTTGAGATGGCATATATGGCACATTGTACACCTTGAAACATTGATTTTGTAGACATTTTGAAATGGCATATTTCATATTTGTATATGGAGATACTTTTGATACTTTCTATATATAGAACATTTTCATTTTTATGTTATATTTGTGTCATCTTTTATATACACATTTATTATTCATGTATATGTAATTGAATGGTGAATTTATATCTTGACTATGATTATGATTGTTATGTCTTGAAGTTATATTTTGAAGTTATATTTGATTATCATTATTATTTAAATTATATCTTGTTGAAGTTATATGTCAATTTGTTTGAATTTTTTATAATAGATGCAATAAATTACCAAGATCACTCAAATTTTTCTTTATTTTGTAACAATACCCAAATCCTTCCTTCAATAGTAATTCAACTGACCCTTATTGCAAGTTATGGCATCGAATGAGTTTTCCTTGCCAAACAGAAACAAATTTGAAAAGCCCAAAACTGGGAGAGGTAGTTGTAGACCTCAGAAACACAAACTCGTGACCCCTAAAAGTTTTTGGATACCTCTTATGAGGTCTGAGATAAAAGCCTTACAAAATTGCTGCCCAATCATGCTTAGTGCACCTTGGGGACACTTGACTCAAGCATGGTTGCGAGTGTTCCAGTGACTCTTTGGGTGGAGTGAGGTTTTCACTATCATTTATCTAGCCAACTAGAGATGATGGAGTAGATGATTCAATGTCAAGATAGATGGTTTAAAATATACACTACGGAGCTACTTTAAACTGACCCTCATTGCAAGTTTTGGCATCGATTGAGATTTCCTTGCGAAATGCAAACAAAATCGAATCGCCCAAAATTGAGAGAGTTTTTTGTAGACCTCGGAAACATAATCCTTTAGCCCCTAACGGTTTCTTGATACCTCTCATGAGGTTCGAGATATAAGACTTGGAATATCGCTGCCCAATCATGCTTAGTGCACCTTGGGGACACTTGGGTCGAGCATGGCTGCAAGTGTTCCAGTGACTCTGTGCATGGAAAGGGGTTCTCACTAGTATTTACTTGGCCAACCAGAGCTGATAGAGTAGACAATTTGATGCCAAGAAGGACGGTTTGAAATATACACTATGGAGCTACTTTCAACTAACCCTCATTGCAAGTTTTGGCATCGACTGAGATTTTACTTGTGAAACGCAAACGAAGTTGAATCACCCAAAACTGAGACTTTTTCTAGACCTCAGCAACACAATCATGTATCCCTTGACAGTTTTTTGATACCTCTCATGAGGTCCAAGATATGAGCCTTGGAAAATTACTGCCAAATCATGCTTAGTGCACCTTGGGGACACTTAAGTCGAGCATGGTCGCGAGTGTTCCAGTGACTCCATGGGTGGAATGGGGTTGTCACTAGCATGTACTTGGCCAACTAGAGTTGATGGAGTAGATGATTCAATGCCAGGTTGGATAGTTTGAAATGTACATTACTAAGCTACTTTCAACTGCCCCTCATTGCAAGTTTTGGCATTGATTGAGATTTCCTTGCGAAACGTAAATGAAGTCAAATCTCCCAAAAATGAGAGAGGTTTTTATAGACCTCGGCAACACGATCCTATTTCCCTTAATAGTTTGTGGATACCTCTCACGAGGTCAAGATATGAGCCTTGGAAAATTTCTACCCAATCATGCCTAGTGCACCTTGGGGACACTTGGGTTGAGCATGGTCGCGAGTGTTTCAGTGACTCTGTGGGTGGAATGGGGTTGTCACTAGCATTTACCTAGGAAACTAGAGCTGATGAAGCAAATGATTCAATGCTAGAATAGATGGTTTGAAATATACACTATGGAGCTACCTTCAACTGATCCTCATTGCAAGTTTTGGCATCGACAGAGATTTCCTTGCCAAACGCAAATGAAGTCGAATCACCCAAAACTGAGAGAGTTTTTTGTAGACCTCTATATCATGATCCCATAGCCCTTGATGGTTTGTTGATACCTCTCACGAGGTCTGAGATACGATCCTTGGAAAATCACTGCCCAATTGTGCTTAGTGCACTTTGGAGACACTTGGGTCAAGTGTGGTCATGAGTGCTCCAGTGAATCCATGGCTAGAATGGAGTTGTCGGGTGAAACCACAATAATGGGTTACATTTTTTTGCCTAAACAAACATTGAAGTCTACATTTTGAGAAAAAATTTCACATTCGGATGCATATTGTCGTTAAACTATTTGAAATTGGAAGATGAAGTAAACTAGAGTCTTTTAGGATTTTTTGTTCAGATTCTAAATATATTTTTAAAATTTTTTTTTGAATTTATTTTAATGATTTTTTTTTCTCCTACTAAAACTGCTATGTTGCTGAAAACGTCATTTTCAAATAGGTACAATGACTTCATACAACATAAATTTTTTTCTAAAATAGATATCAATGTGCTTCTTTTGAATTTGGTTTTGTAACATCCATACGGAGGGAATGCAATTGGATTGACAACATTATCATTATTATTTCATATTTTATGAATATTTGAAGTAGAGTCAACCATAATTTTGACATACCTTTACTGCGTAGCTGATAACTTGTTGTGTATTTATCAAAATTCAATATTTTTTTTTATAGAAAGAAGACTTGAAGCTGGAGGGCACTATTATTTTTCTAAATAAAATTCTATTTTCTACTATTTTTCATTGAACGTCAAACTTGGAAGTTTATATTCGATAAAAAACCTACATTCGATGCATGTCAAAATACATAAACCTAATGAATTCAAAAATTGTCAAATCTATATTCGTTAGAAAGCTATTTTAGAGCACTTGTGTGATGCAAAAGGACATCTCTATATTATTCCATTTGAGAAAAGTGCTTGATCCTTGAAGCCATGAAAATTGCATATTTGTTTTAGCCTTTGGAAATGGCCTCTATTCAGAGACTTTCGATAGAAAGTACTTTCGATAGATACTAATAAGTTTTGATCAAAAGTACTTTCTTAGTTTAATGTTGGCATGGATTGAAACCCACCAAAATATTCACTGGTTATTTTCGATCGAAACTAGGAAAAAAAGGTAGTTTCGATCAAAAATAAGAATGTTTCGATCAAAATAATTGGGTACTTGCTATCGAAAGTAATCGACTAAATTTCTCACCTCGCGAATTTTGTGAAGAATTTCTTCCTCCAAAAAAGTGTAACCCACTATTGTGGTATCACCCTATCACTATTTTTTACCTAGCCAACTAGAGTTGATGGAGCAGACACTTTCATGCTAGGATAGACGGTTGAAATATACACTACGGAGCTACTTTCAACTGACCCTCATTGCAAGTTTTGGCATCGACTGAGATTTTCTTGCAAAACGCAAATGAAGTTGAATCGCCTAAAATTGAGAGAGATTTTTGTAGACCTAAAAAACATGATTCTATAGCCCCTAATGGTTTTTAGATACCTCTCATGAGGTCCGAGATACAAGCCTTGGAAAATCGCTACCCAATAGTACTTAGTGCACCTAGGGGACACTTGGCTCAAGTGTGGTCGCGAGTGTTTCAATGACTCCGTGGGTGGAATAGGCTTGTCACTAGTGTTTACCTATCCAACTGGAGCTGATGGAGTAGATGATTTGATGCCAGGAAGGATAGTTTGAAATATACACTACAGAGCTACTTTCAACTGACCCTCATTGCAAGTTTTGGCATCAATTGAGATTTCCTTGCGAAACATAAATCAAGTCGAATCACCCAAAATCGAGAGAGGTTTTTGTATACCTCGGAAACATGATCTTGTAGACTCTAATATTTTTTTGATACCTATCATAAGGTCTGAGATACGGGCCTTGGAATATCTCTGCCCAATTGTGCTTAGTGCACCTTGGGGACACTTGGGTCGAGCGTGGTCGCGACTATTTCAGTGACTCCGTGGGTGGAATGGGGTCATCACTAGAATTTACCTGGCCAACTAGAGCTGATGGAGTAGAAAATTTAATGTCAGGAAGGATGGTTTGAAATATACACTACGGAGCTACTTTCAACTGACCATCATTGCAAGTTTTGGCATCGATTGAGATTTCCTTGTGAATCACAAATGAAGTCAAATCACCCAAAATTGAGAGAGGTTTTTGTATACCTTAGCAACACAATCCTATAGCCCTTGATTATTTTTCAATACCTCCCATGAGGTCCGAGATATGAGCCTTGGAAAATTGTTTCCCAATCATGCTTAATACACCTTGGGGACACTAGGGTTGAGCGTGGTTGTGAGTGTTCCAGAGACTCTGTGGGTGGAATAGCATTGTCACTAGTGTTTACCTGACCAACCAAAGCTGATGGAGCAGACACTTTGATGCCCAGATGGACGGTTTGAAACATACACTACATAGCTACTTTCAACTAACCCTCACTACAAGTTTTGGCATCGACTGAGATTGCCTTGCCAAACGAAAATCAAGTTGAATTGCCAAAAATTGAGAGAGTTTTTTGTAGACCTTAGCAACACAATCCTATATCCCCTGATAGTTTTTTGATACCTCTCCTGATGTCTGAGATATGAGCCTTGGGATATCATTGCCCAATCACGCTTAGTGCACCTTGGGGACACTTAGGTCGAGCGTGGTTGCGAGTGTTCTAGTGACTCTGTGGGTGGAATGGGGTTGTCACTGGAATTTACCTGGCCAACCAGAGCCAATGGAGTAGGTGATTCAATACCAAGATGGATGGTTTGAAATATACACTATGGAGCTATTTTCAACTGACCCTCACTGCAAGTTATGATGTAGAGGCTTGGAGAACTCCACAAATTGGACAAAAAGACTCCACACCTTTGTAAAAGAATCTTAAGGTCTCACTGTATACCCAAGGGATTCCTCTTGCTTGAAGAGGTCAAATGACTTCAAAATGACACAAGGCTAACCACAAGACTTCCTAGGGTCCTAACAAACTCCAAACAACTTGTCTTGATGGGTTACAAGTGCATGATATGTGAATTTGAAAGACCAGTCAACAGTTATTGATGAACATAATATCCTTAAAGAATTAGAAACAAAAATAAAACTTGTAATAATTCAAACCATGCAAATGACATAAGTAAATAATTAAAAATTATGAGTTTTCATTACCTATTTTTTCAAAAATCTATACTTAGATCCCTTGTTGGCACTATTGGCCACGCATACATGATTGTTACAAATTGCCATTATAGGCTTCAAAAGATCTTAATTAACTATTAAAGATTATTTTTTCCTTCTATCTCTGATTGGATCCATGTTGACCCTAGGTGTCTTCATAGGTGGTCCTGCACAAGTTACAATCCACATACAAAACCAAGTTTATTTACTCAAAATAGAATCTAAGAAAGGTAAAACTAATGTATTGAATTTAAGCTTAACTTAGAAAACCTTGCACTGGGTTAACTTATTACCTATTCAAGTGTTCCTGAAGGGTCATCTCTTTGCTTTAGGGTCTCCAATAGTGTTTCATGATCAGTAGTACTAATAGTCCAAAGTTCTTTTGTCTTTAGTTTTCCTTGATGCTTTGAAAACTTGACATTTGTTTCTATAACAAGGTGTGAATACATGAGAATAGTTTTGTACTTCTCATAGTCTTCAAATACAGGAATTCCATTCTTTCTAACCACGTATGTTCATAGCCATGTTCCCGCAATAACAACTGAACCAATAGGATACGTGAATCCATCACCATCTGTCATCGATTGTACAAGTTTTTGTTTACCCCGTACACAAAATGCTAACCAATAATCTAACCTCTAATCATTCCCCTATAGTCCAACTAATGCAAAAACATCTCCTGGCTACAGAAGATCTGAAAGATGGTCATAGTCAACTGAAGTGTCTATCTCATCATTTCTTATAGAGAGTGTCAAAGATAAAGGAGTTAGATATTGTGGAACCCATGTATCCACCCACTCACTTGACTCACAATGATCCCAATCATACTAAAAACACATGGGGAAAAAACAAGCCAACTCTCAGGTCCAAATGGTTCATGTACTACTATCCGAGCTTAGGAATGAATGCATTTTTGAAGAGTCTCTCACTGTTTGACAATCTAATCTATCTCATATAGCTCCCTCATCAATAAACCAAAAGATTATATGCACTTTAGAATCAAGAGTCCCCCCTTGTGACAATGCTAAAGTACACCAGTCAACAATAGAATGAGCATCAAGAAGTATAGCACCTGAAATCCTTAATTGCTCCTTAACTAGAGCTCTCTTCACATACGTGCCTACTCCATCATGCTCCCCTTTCCCATGCCCTGACTTAAAAAAAATCAAAATATGAGGTACACCTCTCTCCACATGCATTCTACACAACCAATAAAACATTCTGGCATTCTTAAATTGACAGGTGCAATTATCTGACCAAATGAGATGCCTATCCATAGCAATATCATTTTCTTGCAAGAAGTCAAAATCGTTTCTGAAACAATGTTGGAAACACTCATGAGAGTGAGACCTATCATTGCTCATATAAAAATTGTACTCTAATTATCTTCCGCTCATCTTTTGTGCTATCAAGGTAATGTCTATATGTGATGTGTACAAAAATAGCAACCTGAATGGAATTGCAATATTGAGCTTGAGTCTCATTTTGGGGCTACCATGTATAGTTCTCCACAAAGTCTACAATTAATATAATAGTTTCAATTGGAAAAGTGTCCTTACATGTCTTGTATTGTTGATCCAACCATTGAGACCTGTGACTATGCCTTGCATACTTGTAAAAAATATTTGTCTTGAAATCTGAAATAAAATCAGCAACATTGTATTCTTTTGCAACTAGCTCACATCTAGAGCCTTCACCTCCACTCTTCAATGTATATTTCACTATTTCATATACCTTTTTTTGGACGAGTATCTTTCCAAAATCATGTTCCAAACCCTCATGAAAACATGTCCTAAACTTAGACAAGCCACCACATTCTGAGCACTTGGCATTTATGCAATCTTTTTTATAAAATAAAAAAACCATCATCTCTACGACATAAAATTTGATCTAGCAAGTTTCTTGATGATTTGGGAAGACCACTTGCACCAAAATCCTCTAGCATTTCATTATTATGTAACGTAGAATGAATGGACTATAATAGTTCATGATGCATTGAAAACTCAACATGATATTTGCAACAACATGTATTCTGAATCTTAAGGGGTACACAATAAATTGGCTTCACGGATTCAAAAGACGTTTGTGATATTTTCAATGTTGGATGTGTCTCCAAAAATTTTTTATACAACATTGTTTGACTTACCTCCACATAATGTTTAGGATGTGGAGTGCGGTCTCGATTTCCAACTCTCAATTTCAACACATCCTTCACATTTGGTGACACTCTTGAGTTAGCATG